>JXCR01135150.1:0-46179 GCA_002079205.1 Phalaenopsis hybrid cultivar
TATATATATATATATATATATATATTACAAGCTTTAAAGGTGAAGCTTGAGTTTAATCTTTGAATTTTAAAAAGTGGTGCCAACCTCCTTTCTAAAAATTAGAGAATCAAGAATTTCCTTAACTTCAAATTTGCAATACTGATTTTTTAAGAAAGTAATAACTGATTTAGCATTATTTGACTGATTGGTCATAATTAAATTATACATATCTGAAAGGAATAGTTTACTTGCTAAAATGGTATAAGTGATCTAGAGATAAATATATCGAAAGTAATTTAATTTAAGTTTGGTTGGGAAATTAGGAAATTCTTTGAAAATATAGGGTTTGTTTGGGGTATCTTGTGCGTTTCAGGATAAGCTGTTTATCCTGAAAAGCGGTCCGCGGGTCGGCCGCAGGGGTCGACCCGTGGTCTGCGTTTAGTGTAAAAACCTAAACGCAGTTTCGGATAAGCTGACGAAACGCGCGAACCAAACGGTACGACGACGTTTTGAAAACGCCGTCCGCACTTACAATCTTCCCCAAATGTACCCATAATCTTTTCAAGAGTTTTATGTATCGTGAATGATTTAATTACTTTATTATTAAAGAACCATGAGATCTTAAACTTAAGCTACCATTAATTTTCAAAAATATTAACTTTAGGTGTTAAATCCTTTAAGGGTAAGAAATAGTTAAGTTTGGGAGAACTTTATTTGTAAAAAATATGTCGTATAATTTCTTATGTTTACTCAATTGCTTGTATGTTTTTATGATTATCCAAGGTATTTTTATGTGTTATTGCAAGTTGCAGAATTGTTGGTTAGCAAAGAGAGCAGCTAGAGGTAAAATTACCTAATTGTTGGTTCAGTAAACCGACACCTAAAGAAGAAACCTAGCACTTACCATGCTTCCTTTGATCATGAATAGACATCTCAGAAATCTGGTACTTGAACTAGGTCATCAGATGCTCGAATAGGAGATGTGTAGAACAAAAAGGTGTAAACCTAGTGTTGCGAGCGAGAACCCATAACTTCTTCGGGTAAGAGCTACCCAACACCCCTCTTGGAATCACGGTGCTTGCTCCATATCCCTCTTACACAAGCCAACTTTAGTGACAAAAAATATGACATTCCAAACTAACATATGGAAGCTATTGCAATTTTAGGTATGTGGATGGGCAAATGACTTAAATTACTTAGATTCAATAAATTGTGTCTTCCTCGTTTGTAATTATAAAATCCTAACCATAGTAAAAGCGTGGAGGAGAAATCAGAGAGGAGAAATCAGAGTGTTTTATAGAGAGTTTGGTGGGGATATTTCTTCATTATAAAGTGTGAGTGCTATCAACTGGAGATCATTGTACAAGAGAGAATGTTAGTGGAGCAAAGCAATTATACTATCTTATTAGATTGTTCCTGTGTAAACTCTTTCTAATTTGATTCTTCAATAAATTCTTTTTGGTTTTTTTTTTTTCTGAAAATGTCTAAGAGCTAATTTTTTTATGCTTCTTTGAATTGGATATGTGATGAAACATAGTTTTCTATGAGATTTATTTAACATTTCTCAGGAATAAATACATGTTAATGTGTTATCCTCTTACTCTTCATTTACTTTTACTCTGACCACTAGGAATATTAAAAGCTTTTGTGATCTAAGAGTATTATTTATAGACTAGAAGATTGAGTTGGATAACATATAATCACATAGTGGAATAAAAATATTGTTAGCAAGAGATTGCAACCAAAATAAAGGACTAGAGGATTCCTAAGAAATTTTGCATTGTTAAGTCAACTTAACTATAATGCAATTTTACAACACTTCTTATGGCCTTAGAAGAGGCTACGAAGGGTTTTTTCCTAGTGCATAATATTACTTCAGAAATTCATTGGAAGAATAACGAGAATTCACACAATCAAATCAAAGGAGAATGATTCTTACCTGATAGAAAAACCCTACCCTTAGTTTTTCTAACAAAATTAGCCTTAGTAAGCTTAAAATTCCCAAAACTCAGATTTTTTAGGCTAAACATAGAACTAGTAAAACTAGAACTTTCGCCTTCTTTGAAAATTAATATAGTTTCTAATGAGACTGGTACACATACTCAAAATTCAATATATTAATTGAGCGTTAAGTATATTTGTGTGGTTGAAGAGTGTTTCACAACATCATAGCATCACAAACAAACATCAAGAAAATTGATAAATTATTTCCACACCAAATGTAAATGTTTAAGATTTTCCTTTCACACTCTTTGAAGTGGAAAAAATTATTACAATTAAGACACTTTCAAATGGAGATACTAGTGAGAGATTCTTTATTAAGTGGAAGAACAAGCCACCAAGTGAGGAAGCTTGGCTAACTAACTTTATCATTTAACACCAAATATGTCAGAATATCACTTTTACCCTAACTTTTCGGAGAAAAGCCACTTAGGATCTAATGGAAAAGATGTGACGCATTATGATGGCTAGGGGTGTAAACGAGTCGAACACGAGCGATTCGGCTCGTTTATATTCTGAGCTCAAAAAGTGTGTTCGTGTTCGGCTCGTTTGCTTAACGAATCGAACACAGCTCTTCACGAACAGAGAGTCATTTTAACAACCCTAATCATATAGTCATAAGACATAAGACAATAAGGGTTTGAGCAAGATTTAAAAATTATTATTTATATTAAAACATCATTTGAATCTAATTTAATAATTTTTATTCTATTTTCTTAATCAATATTTTAATTGATTATAAATCTTTGTAGCCTTGTAGTCAATTAGATTTTTTTAAAATACTACTTAATATATATATAAACTNTTAGATAGTTATATGTTGTATTTGATGTGGTTGTTTATATATAGAAGTTAATGTAGTTTTTGTCACTTTGTGAACTTATTTCATATGAATGAAGACTAAATCAACATTTATGGTTGGAAGTCTTGTTCCATGTGAAAAAGTCGAATGTTATGAAAAAGGAGTATGATGACGAGATGGTTCCTTGTGTTATGTTTAAAAGACTCCAATTTCTACTGAATTAATTCTTGTGCTTTTGAAGAAATCCTAGAGTGGATGAAGAAAATTCATTTTGTGTATGTTGTCCCCTCTTAATTTTTTTTTCTAAATTTTGTGCATTAGCCCCCAATTTGTATTGTAACTAAATCCTATACCCAAAATTTCCAATAAAAATCGAGCCTTAAGGGCTAACAAACAACTAAGGTTTCAATGACCTAATTTCTATCTAGATCCCTTTAGTCTCGTGCACATACTGATTGATCTAGCACCTGTGAATTTTCTAAAATTTTTTAGCATCAAATGAAACCAAATATGCCATCTTGAATTCCTTTTTATTTGTCTACCTTTCTATGACAACCACTAAAACCTAAAAAAATGCTTGCAAAAAAATTTTGAAACTTTCCACAAAAAATATTTGGAGTCTTGTGTAGAAAATTCAACTTCCTATAAATATATTGCCACATTTTGTCGAGAGACTAGCTATATTTTACCAATCTTCAAATTAATTATCAAAAAAATATTAAAAAATAGTCTAAAAAGTATTAAAACATTCCAAGTCCAACTTGTACTTCCTCCACTTCAAACCAACTTTGAATTCATGATATTTTGTTCACCATGAAGAAAATTATTGAGGGTTCAATTTAAAGATCCTATTTTAAATATAATTCCTAAACTAACTTTTTAAGCAACCAATACTCCTACCCATGTAACTCCACTCCCTAATTGGCCTAAAATGTCCTTTCCCACTCTTCTACCAACTTAAATAATTCATCAAATATACTACCCACATCACACACATATCCCTATCTCTCGTGCGGGCCACAATAAACAATGACTTGCATGGTGGAACTAGATTTGCTTGACCCTACGGTTAGAGCAATTATTATGTTCGATAAACGTAGGTGTGGATCGGTGGTATTTTAATGGTATTGTGATGATATGACCACAATATCACCATAAATACTACTGATCCACACATACGTTCACCTTGCCTAATATTTTCAAATACGATTGACATTGAACAAGTTTACGGTGTTATATGAAATTGACTTCACATAAATGCAAGGCCCCATAGTAAATTGGGTCCTGAGAATGAAGGAAGACTCCCAACAAGAAGAGATTATTCATGTATTCAAATACATTGTGCAACATTATGTGTTACAGAGGTCTACCAGCACAATCAACTAATGAAAATGCAGGAAAATAATAAACAACGCAAGAGTTAAAATGTTTATTTTAATTATTGCATAATTAATACATGAAATTACAATGAGCGAACCCATATAAAAGGCAAAGATTTAAAAGTGCATACACACAGCTCACGAGAAGCAAACCTAGTTTGAGTTTGTGGTATAGCTAACAACTCAATCAAAGGACTCATCGATGGGGCTGGCTAGCCAATACAACCACTTGACATTAGTTGGTCTTCCTAGTTATTGCAAGCTATAGTTTAAATACCTCTTCAGTGGGCCCAAAAAGTTGTACATTAAGAGCTGACATTGGACAAGCGAGACCATAGCTATTAATCTGGAGGCTAGTNAGCTAGTAGCCTTAGTTTTGTTGCCCCTATAAATCAACGCAGCGCGGCAGCAAATTGGAGCTAACAGGTATGTGCCAGTAAAATACTAGCTGATGTACCTTAATCATTGATGAGGAACTATCATTGCTCATTGGGTGCACACAGCAGGGGGGCAACAAAGAAGAAGATAAGTATTCACATTGCACAATTACATCAAATATTGTCAAGAGGCCATAAAGTTTTATGTCATGTCCAACAGCTTGACAGGTGGTATTTAGAAAGAAGATAAGATTTCCTCATGTGAAATTGTTTAATAGCATTTGCGGGAACAGGAACCAGGCATGTAGGGTTAGAATGTTTGGCCCATGCAGAGCTTAATAAATAAATAAAAAAACATCTTCAAACAAATGCAATTTGCGTAAGACAGAAGAGAAAGGACTTGTAGAAAATCAGGCAACAAAAAGATTAAACAAGTAGCACCAAAGAGGACACATGTACACGTAGAACGGATGACTTTAGCTAGAAAATAGTAGCGATCAAGAGCATTCTTAAACCCTTTTATATGGTCACATAACTATTTGAGAGAGACTATAATAATAATTTTAGAAGGTATTTAAATGCATACTACAAAATTCTTATATATTTACATATCTAACATTTAAACTTTGATTTTTTACATTTATAACACTCAAATTATTTCTCATCGCATGAAAAATACTATTATTGCTAACTTTAAAAAGTGAAATACATTTTTTCAAATTGGTAAAAATAGTATAAATGTAAAAAAAATCAAAGAAAATATATTAGATATGTAAATGCATAAGAATTGTGTGATATGCATGTAAATCTTTCCTAATTTGGGAAAGAGAGGAAGCTGGAGAGATGAGTTGTATTAACAGCATTAACAAACAATTGAAATGGCGGCAGACAGAAAACTTAGGTTAGGGTTTGGAGCGGCTGAATTCGTGCGGTGCGGCGACAAACCGCGATTTGTGGCGTTTATTTTTCGCATTGCAACGTTGCTTTTAAATTAATTCATTAAAACGAGGCCACAGATGCGACCCCGCGGCCCACGTTTCTTTTATCTCGATCGAGGGTTCAATTACCTCGATGTCCCTCTTCTCGTCTCTCTTGACCCCACTCCCTCTCTCGTGATTCTTCTGCCCTAAGTATCTCTCTCTCGTGGATCTGTGGCTCCTGTGGCTAGCCATTGCTTACGGTTGGCTATTTTTGGTTGCAAGTGGTTGTTCTGGTGACCCCTACATTCTTCTCCCACTGCCCTCTTTTCTTCACCTCGAATTTTGGCGGTTTGTACATTTTGTGCTCTATGTGGTGAAGGAAGTCATTCGCTTTGGTATATCACTTTCTTCAGTTGGTGGTTATTGCGTTGAGATTTGTATCCTCTCTTTCCCTCTCCCTTCTCTTCTTCGACTCAGTTTGGTGGTTGTGCGCTTGTCCAGCTCTGTGCGGTGCTCTCTTCTACATGTATTCTCTGTTCTTCACCTATTTTCTCTCCTCTGTGTGTTCGAGTGCATTATGCTAGTTGGTTTCATATTTGTTTGTTCAATTTTGGTAGTTTTCGATTTGATATGCTTGATTATGTGGTTTTGATGCTTCATGTTGCATCCATTAAGGTTTGGTTTATGTCTTTCACGCAATGTTAGATGTATACGAGCTTTGCAATGATCTTTGGATTTTTTTTGCTTATTCTATTAACAATGTTTCGGGTGCCTTGTATGTGGTATGTTCGATTTCTTTTGGTGCTTATGTTGTGGGAGATTTGAATTTATTAATGAACATTGATATTTCAGTGGGGAATTTGAAAAATAGATGGAATTTAGAGTTGGCTTTGTTAATAACAATATTTTGGGTGGTGCTATATATGTGTTGAATATGGATTTGAAACAAGAATTTTGAATTTAAGTGAAAATTTCATGATGGATTTGTATGTTGTTATTTTCAAATTCACTAGAACTGTAGTGGGAAAACTGGATGTATATTTTTATTTTTAATGTGAATTTCAGTGGGCATTTCACTGGAAGTTCATGCTGGCTTTGTGTATCCTTAAAATAAGGGGTAATTGGTGTTGGATTTTCAAATTGCTATTTTCAATTCCAATGGAGGTGATAGTGTAAGAGAGTTGGTGTGGTGTGGAGGTGGTGGTATGTAGTGTGGAGGTGTTGGTGTAGAGTGGTTGTGTGATGAGGAGTTGGTGGTGTGGCTTGTGGATGTGTTGGTGTGTGGTGTGGAGGTGGTGATGTGGTGTGTGGAGGTGGTGGTGTGGATGTGTCAGTGTGGTGGTGTCAGGTGGTTATGTGATGTGGAGATTGTGGTCTGTGGATGTGTTGGTGTCGTGTGGAGGTGGTGGTGTGTCGTGTGGAGGTGGTGGTGTAGGTGGTTGTGTGATGAGGAGGTGGTGGTGTGGTTTATAAATGTGTTGGTGTGTGGTGTGGAGGTGGTAGTGTGGTGAGGAGGTGGTCGTGTGGTGTGTAGAGGTGGTAGTGTGGATGTGTTGGTGTGGTGGCGTCGAGTGGTTGTGTGGTGTGGAGGTGGTGGTGTGTGGTTTGTGGTGTGTGATGTGTGATGTGTGGTGTGTGGTGTGTGGTGTGTGGATGTGTTGGTGTTGTGTGGACGTGTTGGTGTGTTGTGGACGTGTTGGTGTGGAGGTGGAGTGTGGAGTGTGGAGTGTGGAGTGTGGTGGCTGTGTGGTTTGTGGACGTGTTAGTGTGTGGCGTGGAGGTGGTGGTGTGGTGTATGGATGTGTTGGTGTGGATGTGTCGAGTGGTTGTGTGGTGTGGAGGTGTCGAGTGTGTGGATGTGTTGGTGTGGTGTGGAGGTGGTGGTGTGTGAGAGTTGTATGGTGTGGAGATGATGGTGTGTAGTGTGGAGGTGATATGAGGTGGTGGTGTGTATGTGGAGGTGGTCGTGTGGTTTGTGGATGTGTTGGTGTGGAGATGTGGAGTGGTGTGTTGGTGTGTTGGTGTGGATGTGATGGTGTGGATATTGCGGCATTATAATTTTTCTTTGATTTTGCGATATTGTGACATTCTTATTTATGTTAATTAGTTTTTTTCATCCTAAAAATACAATGGTTAATACCAAAGGGGGTTGTTCATCTACAATGTGGGACAAATAAACAAAAATAATATTTTGCAACAATTGCCTCAAGGAGATCAATCTGGGAAATAAACATACAACCTATTTCAACAAGGAATGGTGGCAAAATATTATTATCAGAAAATTCAAGGAATGCATAGGCAGAGAGTACGATGAGATGCAATTAAAAAACAAGTGGGATCAGCTCAAGAATGATTGGAAAAACAGGAAGAAATTGAAACAAGGGCAATGGGTTTGGGGTGTGATCCGGTGAAGCGAACGATTGATGCTTTCGATGAGTGGTGGACAGTGGTAAACGCTTTTTAAATGTCCCCTAATTTGGACAATTTTTAATTTGTTTTTAAACTGAACTAGATGTTATATGAATTTGTACGTGGTGTCTGCTGCAAAAAAAAAAGTTAAATAAAATGGAATTGATCCTGAGTTTGAGGAGTTGGATCAAATGTTTGAGAGTGTCGTGGCAACGGGCGATAATGCATGTGCCCCCAACGAAACAGGATTTGGTGGCATTCCCAAAAATTTGGGAGCCAACCAATCGTGTGATTTCACTGAAGGCCCTAACCCGGACCACCTCCATGAAATTGATTCCAAATGTTGTTCTAAGAGTTCGTGGGTTGAAAATAAAAAAAAAGGAGATTCTTTCATTAGAAGCCAAATATTATAGCTGATGACTTCATGCAGCAATGGACCCAACACATCTTAAGCAACTTATATCGACCAGGTTCTGCAAATTCTGAATGCAACTCTAGAAATTTCTGAAGACTTACAGTTGTAATTGTTTTCATGGAGTTGCTTGAAGATTCGACCCGGAGAGATTTTTTCATTAAGATGTCTGATGACCATAAGGTGGCGCACCTACGATATTTTTATGAGAGCAGGAACAATTGAGAAACTTTTCTTTTTAATTACAATCGCATGAGACATTTATATTTGTTTGTTATTTTACAATTGCTTTGGATATTTAAACTGTTTGAGACATGTCTTATATGTTTATTCATTGATGCTTATATGTTTATTGTGTTGCCTATGTGTAAGCCACTTCGATACTGAAATAGATGGATGAAACAAGAGAAAGGTGCAAGAGGGGAGTTGCAGCTGTCGTATGCTTGATGTACAAATATTATAACTCGTACATAGAGCGCTTCATTTGCATGACATCCTCAAATATTGACGATAAATGGGTTGGTGAGTTGTTTGCGGGCCACCCAACGAGATTTAGCAATATATTCCACACGACACAGATGGTATTCAACGATATGTTGAAGAAACTACACAGAAATCATGGATTTCATGGCTCATCCAAGAAAACTTCGTGAGAGGTGTTGGCGATAACTCTCTACATTTTATCGCAAGATGAATCAATACGAGAAGCAATGAAGCTATTTCAACACTCATCCAAAATAATTTACAGTATTTCTCAGTAGGGTTGAATGTACACATGTAAGATTTGTTGGTTTTATGACAATACTGCCTAACAGATCCTACCTTCGAACATATGCCCACAAATATTTCACACGATGCGGGGTACATGTCATTCTTTAAGATGATTTCTCCAATTTATTACAATAAATTTTCAAATAAACATCATAATAATGTAAATCTTCGTTTATTTTTTTTTACAATTGTAATAAAGCAATCGATAAAACACATGTTAATGCACGTGTTTTAAAAAATGAGAAGATCGCATTCATCGGTCATTGTGGGTCCCCGACACAAAATGTCATAGTGGTATGAGACTTCAACATACGCTTCACCTTTATCATGGTCAATTGAGAGGGCAGTGCACGTGACAGTCGAATTTTCAAAACCGCAACACAGAATTACAAGTACAACATCCCACATCCACCTACAGATACGTTTGAGACTGAACTACTCTCAAAATCACTTTTGTCATGGTCAATTGAGAGAGCAGTGCACGAGACAGTCAAATTTTCAAAATCGCAACACAAAATAATAAGTACAACATCCCACATCCACCTACAGGTACGTTTGAGACTGAACTACTCTCAAAATTTAATTTTCTCGTAATACTAATCATGTAATTCACCTCAGGTAAATATAATTTGATTGATGTTAGATATTCATTGCAGTGAGGGTATCTCAAGTTCTATCTTCATACGAGAAATTACATATCTAATTTTGAGTGAGCCAACATTGTAATGCGAGACAAAAAAAAAAGTTCAATAAAAGACATTCCTCCTTACGCAGTGTCATTGAGAGAACCTTTGGTGTTTGGAAGAAGAACTGAGTTATATTTCGTGACATATAATCTTATCAGTTTCCCAAATAGGTGTAGATTGTGATTACCATGATGACTCTCCACAATTACATTCGGTGGCATCCTTCCCGCAACAACATCGAATTCCGTCGGGCGGACGAGGATCATAAGCATGTCCCTGCCGTGGCATTTATGTACCATTTTGGACATTCTTTATCACAAGATGATAATGATGCTTCCAAGAGTTGTACTAAAATGGGGAAGGTGCAAGTGATATAACAGTGTTGATGGAACGAATTACAGATGTGTGATAGTAGGAGGGTGATTTGAGTATTCATTATATTATTAATTATAACAGTTGTTAAAGAGATTCACTATTTGTTGTATTTGTTTTTTTTTCTTTTTACATTTCTTCTATTTTTTTTGTGGATTGTGGGGGTCTATGATGAAACATTTGACCTTATAGATTCTTCTGGAAAGTTTATTAGTCGTTTATTGGAGTCATGTGAAATCCTAATGAAGGCAACCGAGTTCCTCTTCTTTTCGGTGCTGTGATTTTTTAGGTTATTCTGGATGATTTTTTTTTATGATATGCATATCTGACACGCAGATTTGATATTATGTGGGTTAAAAACAACCATGAACCTTTTTTTATAAGGTCTATTGTCTTCTTATAGTGACAGATTTGTCGGTGGATATACTAAGTTCTCTGAGATCTCATATTTGCATAAAATTGTAATTAATTACTTCTTTTATCAATTTCTACTTTTGATATTTCTAATGAGATGTCTTTTAAAGCATTCGGGAGAGATGAGCTCGAGGATTTCTGATAACTCCCGAGGATTACAGTGCCACTGCGAATTTCAATGTTCCTTGCTAATTTTGTGTCAACAAAATACTATGAGAGACAGTTCTACACTTGCCCACGAAGAATCATAGAGAATTGTGACTTTTTTGGTGGGCAGATGAGGTGAAAGATTCCACTGCCGAGAGTGATCAGACATGGAGAGTATCTCTGCAAGAAGGTTTAACTCGTAACATACACCATCTGCATTTTAAAAAATAATAATAAGTCTTTTTATTAATTCTTGAAATCCTGATACTCACTATTAAGTGTGGTGTATATCATTTTTTTTGTTCTGTTCTGCAGTGAATTTTTGTTTTCAAAATATAAAATATATGACAGTTTAATTTCAAACAACATTACAATACAAGAACAAAATAATCATTTGTTCAGAAACAGTTGCAGCACAACTGTTTTCAAACTGCAAAAAACAAACAGACAACCAGCTTATTCGCAGCAGCTTCTGCGAAACATCTTATTATTAAGTTGTAGCTGCCCCAAACAGCCCCTTGGTTTATAACAATAGTAGCTCTAGAATAAATTTGGAAGCCGCAGACACCATCATAACTGCAATAACGACAGAGAGCTGACAGCTGAAAATCAATCATTTTGTGAAAAACAAATTCAAAATTATAGGCATGAGTCCAATAATATAAATATTTATAGGAGTGAGTCCAAATGATTTCTCCAAAAATGTCGAACTAAACTTTCATTATACTAACCTCACTTGATCTTGATAGCCACATGATATAAAATCATGAAAATTTTGTTAGTTTCATTATAAAAAGATAAGGAACTAGGATGAAATATTGAAGAAACATTATTCATCAACAGACAAAACACACACGAGGAGTTGAGAACACCAAGCACATGTCGGCACTCATAATAATCAACTCATGCAAAAAAGAATTTTCTAAAAAAAAGCCTTAATGGAAGATATTAAGAATCAAGCAGAAAAATGAGATAAACTGATCGAGTTAACTGTGCAGAACATGAAAATAAGTCCAAATAAGCATGATCTCTTGTCAAGATACAGATATATATATATATATATATATATTGTAGTTTAAAACTTAGTAGTTAAATATAGTTTAACGTACTAAGGACCATTAATTAGTTGAAAATGGAAAACGGAAAACATGTTCCTAATAAAAACGTGAAATTTTAAATTCCATGGCTAGACTGGGTATACTTGACGAATCAACAAAGGGTATAACACTCCACAAATTCCTCAAATGTAATTATTTTGCTTAGAAAAAACAAGGTTATAATGAAACCAACATGTTTTAAATCTACAAAGCAAAATGAGCACTATGATTCAATACAGCACATTGAAGTAACATTATTCTGATAATATGAGGACAAAATACAGCTGGAGTAGTATGTAAGGTTCATTTCCAAACAGGAAATAATAGCAGGTCTAGAAATTTGTTAGAAAAAAAAATATAGGGATAAAAAAGCATCAGAGCACAGGAAAGTAATTTCAAAAGAAGAGCTACAAACTATCCTGGGAAATCATCTTATAAACAGTATCCTAACAAACAAAATAATAAGAAGCGTAGCTTGAAAATTTCCTATATTTCCCATCAGGTGGAAAAGCAAATAAGGGATCAAGTAAATAAGGAATTGCATAACTGATATGCATATGACCTTGGACAACATGGGCCCATCCACAGTTTAAGAAATTGTGATTCTCGTACTACATTGGTGGGGGGGAAATTATTCTCCCTTAATAATCCATTATTACGTTTTTATTTTTGTTCTTCTTATCATGATCATTTGAATTTCCCTCCAATTGTATGAGGATTAGTATAAGTTGTATATATTTATTATTTGTTTTGTATTAGTTAATATGAAAATCAAAGAGTTTCCCTCTAAAAGCTCCTCCTAAACTCCACATGAGATCAAAAGCCCTGGCTCTTCCTGGGACAAATCCTTCTTATCATGATGATTTGGAGCTGTAAATTTTTGTTATTCCCTTTTATTAATTTAATGAGGAATTAGGAAGTTTTCCCTCTAAAAAAGTTCCACCTAAATTTCACATTGTATCAGAGCCTTAGCTCTTCCGGGGACAAATCCTTCTTATCATGATGATTTGAATTTCCCTCCAATTGCACGAGGGTTAGTTTAAGTTGTATATATTTGTTATTTTCTTGTATTGATTTAATGAGAAAATTAGAGCTTTTCCTCTAAGAAAGTTCCTCCAAATTTTCACAACGTGTCAAAAGCCCTAGCTCCACCTGGGACAAATTCGTCGACAGCTTCCCATTTGTGATCTCTTTTCCGGCGGGAATCCTGGGATTTCTATCAAGTGGAAATCCCAAACGCGCGGCTACATCTCTTTGTTTTAGGTCCTGCACGACAATCCTCTCTTTGACAACAACTGCTTTATCTCTCTAGAGCAAATACTGTGTCGCCGACAAAAAATTTATAAGTAAAAATCTTGTGTCGAAGACAAACAATTTGTCTCTCCAATAGAAATCATGTGTCCGCTAAAAGACAATTTCTTCCAGGCGAAACACTTTCCCGCCAACACCTTATCATGCAAAGGAAAAAAAATGATCATCTCATTAAGGAAAATCTCGCAACAAAAATTATTGATCAAAAATATCGGACATGGAAGAATGAAAACAACATGATGATGTCATGGGTTGTCAACTCCATAACTACAAAAATTGGTGAAAACTTCCTCCAATACAAAATGACAAAAGAAATATAAGGCATCGCAAGGGAAACATATTCAAGTGCTGACAACACCCCTGAGTAGTTTGACATTGAAATTAAATTACATGATTTGTGACAGGGATAGTGGGATAGTTGAATGTTACTCAATACTTCAACACACTCCAGTTATTGGCTCCAACTAGACATATATGAAACATACACACAGAGATGCTCACAAGACTGTTGTTTACAAAACAATTGTTGAACAGAAGAAAACCTTCAAGATCCTTCTAGGACTCAACAAGGAACTAGATGAAGTCAGAGGAAGAATTATGGGAACCAAACCTCTTCCCTCAATACAAGTAGCATTTACTAACGTACAAAGTTGGAGGTGCTCACAAGACTGTTGTTTACAAAACCATTGTTGAACAGAAGAAAACCTTTAAGATCCTTCTAGGACTCAACAAGGAACTAGATGAAGTCAGAAGAATTATGGGAACGAAGCCTCTTCCCTCAATTCATGTAGCATTTTCTAACGTACAAAAGGAAAAGAGGTAACCTCACTACATCAAATGTTGACAATTCGGCTTTATACACTCACAAATTATCTCAAAACAACAAATCAAAGAGCAACATATCATAGTGTGAACATTACAAGAAGCTTGGTCATCTTAAGGAGAAGCGTTGGTAAATTTATGGAAAGTCCATGGATTAGAAGCCCAAAAAAGTCAAAGGTGATGAGGAAAATCAAGTAAACATAACATCAAAGGAAAACAAACCTCATGAGCATAAGTCCATTCAGCAAGGAAAAACTTGAAGCTCTCCAAAAGCTTCTAAGACAATATTTTAAACCTTCTATCAGACTCCTAGCATATCAAAATAGTCTTTTATATGTCTTGTTTCTCTCAACCTTTGTTTTCAAAGGCATTTCTAGGATGTGGGTGCACCCCTAGGCGAGGCGCGAGCCAGTTCGACCCAAGCTCACGAGGAGAAGCAATCCTCACAGGGGCTTACGCATTGGAGCACCTCTAATGCCCGCGAGCTCAGTTTGCGCCCCACAATGGCATTCGCCGAACTAGTACAAAGGAAAAAAAAGCCTTAATTTTCCACACATACCTGAATCATGCCGATTCACACATCCCTCCTGCAACAGAAGGTGATCCTGCAGCTGCTTCGTCTCGCAGTAGGCGATTCTGCAATCGTCTACTTCATCTCTAGCATGTTTGTGTGACCATCAAAAGATTCTGCAACATAACCTCTTTCCCTCCCGTATCGTATTTTTGTCTTTAGCACAAACAAGATCCCGCAATTGCTTCCTCCCACAACGCCTGCTTCATCTCTCGTATGCAACGTGACCATCATGATCGGAAAGCCTGCTTCCTCCCGCAGCTTCGTCTTTTACACACACAACATCAACAACATTTTACAGGCACACACAAGGGCATTAAACCATGCACTAAAGCCCTCCCTGAAGTTCAAAAAAAATGCAAGAAATCATTGAAAGATGATGCAGAAGTTAATGCACAATGTGACAGCGTATCAAGTGACATTAGAAGTACTGTAATATATATTTGTGAAGGTTAAAATGCCACTAATTCATTATTACTGGACTACGCTCAGATGACAGATAGAGTTAGAAGTCTAATAGATTATATCACCACAAAAAAAATTTAGGAATTCTACTCTAAATCCAAGCAGAAAAAAAATGAAAGAATTAGAAGTATGTAGAGCAATTGGTAGATTCTGCTACTCAAATGGATTGGCATTTAATATTGTCAATGATCAATATTAAATGTTTGTTTGAAGTAGTTGCCAACTTTAAACCTAATTTTATTCCACCTACAATGCATGAATTAAGAATTTGGATACTCAAAGATGAAGTTGCTGCAATTAATATAATTTTAGAGAAACATCAAAAGACATGCAACAAATATGGGTACTCGATTATGTCAGATAGTTGGACAGATGGAAAAAGTAAAACTTTGATTAATCTTCTTGTGAACAATCCAGCTGGTACCTTTTTTTTTTAATATGTGGAAGCTTCTAATGCCATAAAGAGCTGAAAGTTATTATTATTCACTTATTTGAATGACGTGACTGAGGAACTAGAAGAAAAAAAATTGTACAAATTATAACAGATAATGGGTCAAATTATGTGAATTCAGGTAAAAAGGTAATCGATAGAAGATAGCATAATTATTGGATACCTTGTGCAGCACAATTTATCAAATTAGTGTTAGAAGATGATAGAAAATTGAAGATTCACGAAAACACACTTGCAAAAGTAAAACAAGTTGTCAAATTCATTTACGGGCAACAGGGATTATTGGCTTCATGAGATCTTTCACAAAAGAAAAGGGCTCATTCGTTAAGTCATCACACGATTTGCTACTGCGTAATTGACCATTCAAAGCATTTACAAACAGAAACAACCACTTCAAGCAATGTTTTTTTTTCTCAAAAACTTGCGTGTTTTATTCAATAGGCTAAGAAGAGGAGTATAAAAGCTTGAGCTATTAATCCATATTTTTTGGGTCATCTTGCTTATTATATCAAAAGTATTTTACCGCTTGAAAATACTCTGAGGGAGGTTGATTCAAGTGAAAGTTATGTTAGTGAGTTAACGGATTCAACAAAAGAAAAAATCATTTTTAATTGAGGGCATATTGAAAAGAAGTATTAACCTATTTGGAGAAAAATTGGTGCCAAATGAGAGGTCCAACTTCATAAATCACCATATGCAGCAGATAATTACTTAAACCCTCAATTTAACTTTGAAGAAAATTTCTCTAATTATGAAGATGTGAAACAAAGGTTAATTGTCTGTATGGAAATAATATAAGGATTATGAAGATCGTCTTAGAGCTGACATTCAACTAGACTTGTATGGTAACTTAAGAAGAGACTTTGGGAGTTATGCTATGAACTCAAAAAAGTCAAGATCTCATGCTAATTGGTGGATGAGATTTGATGAAAAAAAAATACATGGATTAGCAAATTTTACTATTCGAGTTCTTAGTATCACCTGCGGTTCATCATGTTGTGAAAGAAATTGAAGAACATTTTAATCGATAATAAATTTTTAATTCTTAAATTTATTATTTGCTTTCATAATCATCTCTTAAAAATAATATTTTATTTTAGATTCATACTAAGAAAAAGAATATATTAGAGCACAAGATGTTGAATGCTCTAATATAAAATATAATAGTAGATTGAATGAGAGAAGTATAAAAGGAAATAAGACTTCGATTTGATATTGATAAATAACATAGATTATGATGATGAGTTGATTGTTGAGAAAGAAGATCCATTACTTCTACGAAACCTTCTTGGGTAAATTGAAGAATAGCAAGTATTTGATGTTGATGTTATCAGAAATTTGCCCATAGCTAATACAAATGAACAATTACAAAATATTACACAATAAAAGATATTTTTATCACATATTCCCATAGAGTAAAAAAGTTGAATGAAAGAACAAGTTTCATATTTACATTTAATTGTCCTTTACATAATTATGTATTCTTATAAAAAAAGATCATGAATATTTACGAATGTTACTTTATTTGTTTTTATAATTTAGGAACAATGATTAAAAGAAACACTTTGTAAATGCATCGGAGATTGAGCATGATGATGACTTTGATGAAGTCGATAATTAATAGAGACAATATAAAGAACCTAATTATCATTTGGACACAACTATTGATGAATAAGAAGAAAATTTTGATTAACTTGGAGAATGAATAACATTCAAGGATTGAGATTAATTGAGCACAAGTTTATTTTTTTGCTCAAACATGATTACTTATTTTTATATGTTTTTACATTTTGTGGTGAATTTATACTAATATATGAAAGATTCTAATCCTAGAAGACAAGTTCTTTTAATGTCTCTTGATATTTTTTCTATTATTAAGCACTAATTTATTTTTTGTCTCTTAATATTTATATTCCTTATATTTTTTTATACTATGGCGCTTACGCCAGACGCTTTCGGGATTATGCCACAATATAAACTAGTTCTTAATAATAATATTTTTTTTATTATTAAGCACAAGTTTATTTTTTGTCTCTTAATATTTTTATTCCTTATATTTTTTTATCCTGTGGGGCTTACACCAGACGCTTTCGGGCTTATGCCTAGCCCCATAACAGCTAAAACACCCTACCCAATGCCACGCATTTTAAAACATTGCTCTCAACAGGAAGAATCAGCCTTTCAAAGTGAACATTGGATCTGATCACATAGCAAGTGATATCACTGTGTTTCAATCCTTCCATTATTGCAAACATGTTATCGTTAAACCCGCAGATGGGTCCCTCTCATCTTTGAAGGAAGAGAGGGTGAAACTCACAAAGAATCTGATTCTTTCATCTGTACTTTATGTTCTTAAACATAACTGCAATTTACTGTCTATAGTAAACTTACTTGTGACAATAATTGTGTTATTACATGGGGTATTCGGTGTGATAATCTTATGAATCCCAATGAATGAGCATCAAACGGAGAAGATAATACCCTAATTGAAAAAGAGGTATCATAGACTTGTGGGGAAACTTATTTATCTGCACATATAAGACCTAATATTATTTTTCTTTGTGGGTGAGTGTAGTGAGTCAATATATGAATAATCCAAATGATGAACATTTAGAAGTGGTTTTTCGAACCCTTAGGTACCTGAAGATAACTCCATAATGTGGATTTATACTTAGGAAAGAAAACTGAGAATCATAACATTGAAATCTACATCGATACTAAATAGGCAGGAGAACTAATTGACAAAAGATCTATCCTAGGTTATTATTAATTTGTCTATGACTCCAAATCTCTCAATGACTAAAACACATGTCAACAACACCACAATAACATGGTCTCCCCATTCCTGTGGCTCAAAACCATTCCAACTTCCTCCAAGCCATTGCAACCTTCATATGAATCACATTGACTAATCGGCACAGTTCCCGAATCCCTTTCAGCAAAACCTCAGCAGAACTTTCCCATTCCAAATAATCCATCAAAATCAAACTTTGCATATTCTAATTCCTTCGCTAACATCCATTACAATTCCAATTATGTCGTGAATTACATTCCAAACCTAGACACATCACCCCAGCGCTAGATCTGCACCCAAACCCATCTTCCCTGTCTCGCCATTCCCAATATAAATTGTTAATTCATCTCCAATTACATAAATACCAATTCCAACACCCAAACCCCCACCATCGTCAAAATCAGCCAACTCAAGTGAGAACTACTGACATCCGAGGAAGCATCTCTTCAATATCACATATCACATATCACCACCCAACTAAGCCAAACCTGCTCTGCCACATCCCCAACACAGCCAAATCTCCCTCACCCTAGAGAATATTTAGCTATGCATTTCTAGGTCTGACGGTTCAACCTATCATGTCTGCAATTATACCAATTGGGAAAATTTGTAGTATGTTGCCAAGGTGTTCATTAAAACATTCCCTACAGAACACAACTGCAAATTTTGAGCAATCAAGCTACTAAAACTCCTCGTAAGAGTTAAACAAAAATAAACAAAGTTATGGGAGATTATAAGCAAAATCAACCAAAGAATGACTAGAATTGATATCAAATTTGAGCAAAACACGAATCCAAAATCCCAAAGTCTTAAAGCAAACCCTGCAACAAAAGCCACATTATCAAGATTTAGGTTGTTGCACGTTGATTTTTAGTTTGAGAGAAATAGCAGGAGCAATGCCATGCATTTGTTCTATTAACAAAATGCTAGTGCATACTCAATCTCATTATTTTCTTCAAACAAAACTTCAACACCACTCCCAATCAACAATTAAATTTCAAATTCCCTGAAATATTTATAGAAATGTTCCAAGTATGGCCAAGGCTACTCCACTAATGCCAAAGCGAAACAAATTGAGTCGGTGTAAGGATTTCTACCACCTCCAGTACCACTAACAGAACATTAGGAGGAGTTGTAGCTTGACGGTTGCCCGCTGTCTACAATTGCGCCGGCATCATTGCCTACTAGATTATGCATAAGTTTCTTACTTCAATTTATATTTTCTTGCGTAGATTCCTTTTTTGCTTGATCTTGATAAGTTAGAAAGCCACTTTTGTAAACCAAAATAATGATAAGCTTATTCAGTATAATAAGTAGTTAAGTTGAGTTAGAAAGCTATAGTGGGTCTTAGTGGTTTATGGGTAAATGGCGAATATCCAGTGTTTAATAGGTATATAGTGTGACTTCAAAAGTCTTTGTAAATTTTTTAATACTTCCCTCAAAGAGTATAAAGGTATCAAGATGAAATGAACAAATCCACTTACTTTGTGAGTTTTAGGGTATCAAGATGAAATGAACTAATCTCCTTCGCTCTATATAATTCTTCCCTTCCCATTTCTCAATCTCGCATTTTCTAGGGTTGCCATCATTCTTGAATCACTGTCTATCCCTCGCCTAAAAAAAGGCTAAAAACAAATTATCAATCAAGATTTCAAATACTGTAACTCTGAAGTGATTCACCTAGATTGATTGCAGGAAGTTTTATTTAAATAGTCACTAGTAGATACTATTTATTTTGAGGTTAAAAAAGTTTCCCTAACATTTAAGGACTATTTCAAGTAAATAATATTTATATTACCATCCAACCGACTAGTTTTAAATTTCTTAAATTTATTATTTTTTTAAATATGCTCCTATATACAAGAAACCAACCAAGTCCTAAGAAAGGATGACATGCAAGAAAATGGGAATTAATTAGTTCCAAACACAAAGAGCCACTACAAAGAGGCAATCCATGACTCAATCTATGGTCAAGGATGATCTATTGCATCAGTATGTTTATCGGCCAAAAATGATAGCACTAGGTTGCAACCCTTCTGGAAGAGGAATAGGCAAGTTAGGCAAGATGAGGCAGTTGAAATAAGTGGGTGGATGTAAGTATGTGTTCTGGTAGTGAGCGAGTAGCCTAATGAACATGCAACAAGTCTATACAAATATGTAGAGCATATCATGTGATGTGATGCCAATGTCCTACTAGAAGGTTTAAACAAGTCCTACAAATAGAAATAATTCAATATTTCATGAAGAAGACATGGTTTTCTAGCCAATGCTCATGCAATGAAGTCAATATAGAGCTGATAATGCAATAAGTATGTATGTATGTCTGTGTGTGTCTGTGTCTGTGTGTGTGTCTAAATACATATATATATATATATAACAAAAAGAATCAAACGCATTGAAGTGCTAAAGCAACAGTAAGAAAATCATGGAATGCCTATCATTCAGTTGTTGTAGACCCACAAATCCTCCAAGAAAATACATCAGAAAAGAAATAAATCGCAATGAAAATATTTGAATAAAAATTTCAGTCTTCAACAATGTAAAAGACACAAAGACCATGATTGTATGATCGTATCAATACCTAGAAATTATGCAAAATCATGAAGGATTTAACTCATACATCAAAAAAGTTCAATGAAAGCCGTATTAATTCATCTATTGAAAGATCATTTCTGAATTTCTAACAAAGAAGATTGAACAGATTAAATAGGACAAACAGAAGAACTTGTAAGAAGGAAATTGAGACAATATTGCAAGTCAGCTAAGAAAAATAAATAGTACTGTGGACATTTATCACACCAGCAAGGGCCCGAATGGCCACCTTTCTTTAAAGGAAATGAAGAATCAAATCATCCAAACAAAAAGATAACTATCCACATCCACTCCGCAATGTTTCTAGGCAGCCAAACATTATTTCCCCCATACTTTCCCATTATCTCATATCCCTACTTCACCAGAATTCAGAAGAAGATGCAGAACCATCTCTGCTATCCAATGAACAAACTTAGACCGAAAGCATGAAGCAATGATCATGCAACCAGACATCATGCAATTAACAGACCTCGGAGCAACAAGCAGCTCAGCCATCTGTAAATAATCCGATAGCACAAATCAAACGAATGGCTGGTGCATCACATTATACGTTGTCACCATCAGTACGATCATCCATCCTCAGGTGTCGACGTGTTTGCCTCTGGCGCCGTCTTGATCCACTAGGAGCCTCTTCACCTCCACCATTATCATCATTACCATCAATGGCACCATGCTCATCAAGACCATAATCATAATCATCATCTACATCATCACCATCATCACCATCACTTCGATCTCTTCCACCCAGCTCAGCATCAACAATAGATTCACCCCAAAGAACTCTCCCAACTCTTCTTCTCCAAGACCTGGACGATCTAGATGATCCCCTCCTCCCATTAGACCATCCGACGCTGCTACCAAGCCCTCCAGTTCCTCTAAATCGCAGAACCAAGAAGAACGTAATTGTAGGAAAGGGAAGCAAACCTCCAAAGTCACCGCCATCCGAAAGAACAGCGAAACCATCCTCCTCTCCTCCAAGAGTCGACTGCATCGTGCTGAACAAATCACCCAGATCACGCTGCTGCTCCAACCTCCTCCAGTCTCTCTCGCGCTCCGGATCTGCCTCCGACGGCCGTTCGAGCGGATGCTCTGTTCTCGCGTGCTTCCTCAGCTCACTATAAGCCCCAGAAAACCCACATGTTTCCGTTGAGCAACTCCGTTCCTTAGTGTTCATATGCTTCCGCGCCGCCTCGACAACTTTAGAGCCGGAGACGACGCCGCGGCAGAGAGGGCAGGAGAGGNCGCCTCCGACGGGCGTTCGAGCGGATGCTCCGTTCTCGCGTGCTTCCTGAGCTCACTATAAGCCCCAGAAAACCCACATGTCTCCGTTGAGCAACTCCGTTCCTTGGTATTCATATGCTTCCGCGCCGCCTCGACAACTTTAGAACCGGAGACGACGCCACGGCAGAGAGGGCAGGAGAGGTTCGGCTTGGAATCCGCGGGTAAGGACGCTTTGATGGCTTTTCGGTACTGGTCGAGGCAGTTGGAGTGGCGGTAGCTTGTGTCGCACATGAAAGGACGGCAACCTTTTTCATGGGAGGCGCAGAGAAGCAGGACAGCGTTGTGGGGGTGTTCCATGCACACGGGGCAACGGATCTCGTCCCATTGTTGAAAGTCAGCTGCTGCTGGCCGAGGAGATCTAGGCGGATTTCTTGAGGAAGAGGGGAGAGGGGAGTGGCGCCGATGATTGGTGGAACGAGAGGGGAAAGGAGAGGGGCGATCAAAGGAAACAGAGCGGCTTCGTCTCTCCTTGGGCATCGTGTTGACAAAAAGAGAGGTAAAGAGGAAGGCAGCAGGGATGAGGTTAGGGAGAGCGGGGAGGAAAGATCAAGAGAAGAGGGAGAGGAAACCCTAGTTCCGGTGGGGAAAAGAAAAGAAAACAGGGCGACCATATCCCTCATTTACGTCTGAGCTCACAGCTGCCAAGCAGACGCCGACTTTTTGGAAATTGATTTAGGAGGGGAATCCAGTCCGTTCATTTTGAGATATAGGACTCCATTTTGACCGTTGAATTTAAATTTTACTTGCGTTATACCTTTTTCATTAACTTTATCATTTATTCTAAAAAATATCATTATGCCCCTAAAAAAATAATTTAAGATGTTCTAATATGATTTTTAATTTAAAAAAATTGCATAATGCCCTTAAAAATTTATTATTTAATTATTAATATTTATTAAGAAAGTAAAACTTTATATATTTTCAACATNCAATGCCCTTAAAAATTTATTATTTAATTATTAATATTTATTAAGAAAGTAAAACTTTATATATCTTCAACATATAATAGTTCTATATTATTTTTGAATTGAAATATTCTCTACATTCATTAATATGTAATTTTGAAAAATAAATCATTGTATCGCAAAAATATTAAAATTCAAAACTTAGATCAGAAGGCATATAATCGTGAGATAGCTTGATATGTGAAGATATATGTCGTGACTAGATGAACAACCTTAGAATCATCAGACTAAAGTAAGATTTATTAAAAGAAATAAGACCTCCATAACCCTAATTTAAAGGAAGAGAAAACAACAAACAGAATGTAAAGGACTTATAGCCTTGTCTGGAAATGGTTGTCATCTAGACCATCTAAACATATTAAAACTATGCATGACTAGTCTCAATGAATGCAAAATAAGATAGACTAACATTTATTAGAAAAAGTATGTTTTACAACTAGATTATAAAATCAAGCTAACAAAATATGAGTGACATGCATAATATCATAAGACTAATATGAATATATTTTTGGTAATTTAAAATTTAAATTTTTAATTTTTAATTTTAAAGCTCACCACACTCAACTATTTTTATTATTTTGGTTGACCCTTACTGTTGAGTGAACATAATAAGCTTTGAATAGGTATGTAAGTCTTTGATGATAAATATTTAGAAGATTTGTTTTTAAGATCGTATGATGTGTAGATTCAGAACTCACTTTACAAAGTGATGACTCTCAAAGGACAAGTCACATCTTTCCATACAATAGGTGAAGGTAATGAATAGATGCAATATGAAATGANAATTGTATCGCAAAAATATTAAAATTCAAAACTTAGATCAAAAGGCATATAATCGTGAGAAAGCCTGATATGTGAGAATATATGTCGTGACTAGATGAATAATCTTAGAATCATGAGACTAAAGTAAGATTTATTCAAAGAAATAAGACTTTCATAACCCTAATTTAAAGGAAGAGAAAACAACAAACAGAATGTAATGGACTTATAACCTTATCTGGAAATGGTTGTCATCTAGACCATCTAAACATAGTAAAACTATGCATGACTAGTCTCAATGAATGCAAAATAAGATAGACTAACATTTATTAGAAAAAGTATGTTTTACAACTAGATTATAAAATCAACCTAACAAAATATGAGTGACATGCATAATATCATAAGACTAATATGAATATATTTTTGGTAATTTAAAATTTAAATTTTTAATTTTTAATTTTAAAGCTCACCACACTCAACTATTTTTATTATTTTGGTTGACCCTTACTGTTGAGTGAACATANATGTAAGTCTTTGATGATGAATATTTAGAAGATTTGTTTTTAAGATCGTATGATGTGTAGATTCAGAACTCACTCTACAAAGTGGTGACTCTCAAAGGACAAGTCACATCTTTCCATACAATAGGTGAAGGTAATGAATAGATGCAATATGAAATGATTATACCCAAAGTGATCTTTTCGTAGCTATTTCTAAATCAAAGAAATGTGCCTACTCTATTTTAATTAATATCAATTTTGTTATTTTGAATGCATGATGTTTCTAGAGTGTGAATGTGAATTCAATGTTTTCTTTATTTTTTAGTTTTGGTTATCAATTTTATTAATTTTGAAAAGTTATGTTACAATTTTTTAGTTTAGGTAGAAAATTTAATCCTTAATAAGCCTATCAGTAATCTAGGGGAAAAAACAAATAAAATGGCAATCTAAAATTTAGTCAAATATATCGAACACAAACAAAGCAATACAAGAAAAGAGGACAAAGAGAGTACTAATGGTAGATCTTTGTTAGGCTCACGGTCAAACATGTAATTTGAATATCATTGTTGGTTTAGTTGAGACTCATCACTTTGTTTATGTTTATTTTCCCTTGAATGGTTCAAATGTCAATAGTTGACCAACTATGACGAACACCCTAACTTTATAAATAAGAAAAGACATAATAGAAAATAAACATATGCTTATTATGGTATCCTAGGTTTACTGTAGTAGCCCTAAAAAATAAAGTTAGCACATTCTAAATTTACTTTGACATCTTATGAACATTTAAAGAAAACTACAACAAACTAGACTAGCATAACACAGGAGGGAAGTATTTATGAAAATAAATTTAATTTACTCATCCTAAGCAAGTGTCTAACGAGCAGACAAAGCGCGGAACACAATCATAATAGAATGACCCACCAGCCTAATCCTAAGGTTAAAGCTTCATCATGTCTAAAAGATAGATTACTAATTAGTTGGGGAGGATGGTGACAAAACCCAATCAAGATCCTATGCTTTTGTCATCTCAGGTTATCATGGTCCTCGATCTACTTCGTCAGAAAAGGTAGTTGGTCTGATCATGATCGAAAAATTTTTTCGTCAGCAACCATGGTTGCTTCACCCAAGAGATATTTATATACCTGTTGTAGATTATCTATTCAAGTTGTTGGTTCTTTAAGTTTTAGTGTCTTTAAAATTTTATGAGTTTTATTGATTTTTCAATATGATTGTCTTTTAATTTTAATTTAATTTTGGATAGTGTTGTATTATTATTTTTATTATATGAAGACTCTAATCAAGATTCAATGAATTCATCATCCAAGAGTTATTAGTGTATGCAGTCCATTGGATTAGAAAAAACCAGAGGATTCCTTATTAACAATCAGAGGTTACTCATCCAAGGATACCTTGCAAACTGAGTTTAATATGATAGCCTAGGTTTACTACAATTGCCCTATAAAATAAAGGTAGCACTTTCTAAGTTACTATGATATCTTATAAACATTTAAAGAAAACTATAGCAACCTAGACTAGCATATCACAGGAGGGCATTATATAAGAAAATAAATTTTGTTTACTCATCCCAAGCAAGTGTCTAATGAGGGAAGATAATGAGAACACCCGGTCAAGATCCCATGATTTTGTCATCTCAGGTTGTCATGATCCTCGGTCTACTTCGTCAGAAGAGGTAGTTGGTCTGATTATGATCAAAAAAAAATTTCGTCAACAACCACGGGTTGCTTCACCCAAGAGATCTTTATAGACCTGCGGTAGATTATTTCTTCAAGTTGTTGGTTCTTTTAGTACCATTCAGATTTTATAAGTTTTGTTGATTTATCAATATGATTGTATTTTAATTTTAATTTAATTTTTAATTGTCATGTTTTATTATTTTAATTATATGATGACTCTGATCAAGATCCCATGGATCCATCATCCAAGAGTTGTTAGTGTCTTTAATTTGTTTGGTTAGAAATAACCAGAGGATTCTCTATTAGCAATTAAAGGTTACTCATCCAAAGATACCTCACATATGAGTTTATTTAATTAAAGGTTTACTTTAAGTTGTAATCTCATTCAGATTTTAAGTATTTTTTTCAATTTTAATAGAATTATCTTTTGATTTTAAATTCATAAAAAGTTCAAAAGGCCTCAAAACCCTTGAAATTTTATAGAGTTATTCAAAATTAGATTCTAAATAATCTTTAAAGTTTTCAATTCTTCATGGATTTATTTGAATTTTCTATGAATTATTGTATTTACTTAATGAGTAAATTATTTTAAATATTATTGAAAATTATTTGATGAGTGTTATTTTTTGAATACTTTATGGCAAAAAGTTAATGAGAGGTAAGTGGCCATGCATGCAAGTATATATGTTTAGTAATATGAGGTTTAAAGAGTCAACGTATCGATCCCATGATGAAAGGCTAAAAATGATTTTGACAGATAAATCTCTAGTTTACTAGCTTCAGAAATCTAGCTTAGTGTGATCACAATGTAAAAATCAAATCCTAGAATTCTAAGCAACAAATAGAAAATAGAAGCACGATCTTCAAAATTGAAAGTGATATTCTTAAAGTTCAGGAGAGAAGAGGCTCGTACCTCTGTGACTCTAGCGATTGTAAGTTCATGATTTTCTTAAGTGTTCCCCTCTACATGATAGTTGTCAACCAGGTATAAAGTTTTCTCTACAGCCTATGCTTGTATCATGAAAAGAATAATAAACTCATACTATTAAGTGTCACTTAACCATATGATGTTTCCCACGATTCTTCAAAACCCCTATATATAGTTTGTGAAACCTTAATGAGAATATGTTTATTTCATTAAGTTCTTATAATTAACTTATTCATTCCATACGTAACAGGCAGGAGTAAAAGTTCACTAAAAATTTTAACATCTTAATTCGTCAGATCAAGAATAAAAGAAGATCAAAAGATTAACTCAACAAATTAAGGACATGAAAGCTTAGAAAAATTTTATGGGAAAAATATGCAAGAAAAATTACAAAAGTAACAATCCCTGCATCAAATAAACACAAAAAATATTAGTTACTCATAATGAAATAACACAAGGAAATTCATTGAAACTAATGAAAAAAATAGTAATAAAAAAATAAAAACAACTAAAACCCAAAACTTTCCTCTCCACACAAGCAGTTAGTCCTTCTTTTATATAAAGTTCTCTCAAGAAAATAAGAAACAAAGTCACACTAAAGAAAAATAACCCTCAAGGCTTCCTCCCTCAAGCAAAAAATAAGAAAACCTAAGAAAATTTTGAGGTAAAGCAGGGAAGATACTAGCTCTCACTCTAGAGTTCTCTCTTATCCCTCCACCTGGAGGCTAACATCTCGCATCAAAACATAAAACAATATAACAATTTAGGGGGTTTTAGCCTGTCACTCTAAAGTCCTCTAATTCTACACCCATTAAGAATTATTTCCCTATTTTTTTGCATTCAACCATATGGACTACATTCTCATCCATATAATCTCATGTGATTCTACCACAGTTGATTGAGACAAGATCATCCCAGATCTTCCATGTTCTCACAACAGATTTTAACATGCAAGTTGATCAAGTTTACATGTAAATGAAGAACAAAGTAAAATCATCACAATATATTCTCACTCTAATCAATTCTGTATACTACACATGCATACTAATTCATTATAAGAAGAAAGAGTAAAGAAAACTACTCACTACACATGGAGAAACAACAAGAACTTTTTATTGCACAATTCTTTGAAAACATACAAACAAAGTACTGAATTCAAATCAAAATAAAATGAAAATACTTATCTCTATTAGAAATCAAACTCTCCTTGTATAGCAAAAGCAATCTCCTTACAACCCTCTCCAAGAACAAAGTGAAAAGAAAAGAAAAAATCTCTCACTCTCTCTCTTTCTCTCTCGCCCAAGCCTTCTTCTTCTTATTCTCTTCTTCTCATTTTCTAATTAATTCCAAAGTCCAAGAGATATTCAATAGAGTTTTTAAAAACATTTCCAAGCTTTATTTATAGTTTCCCAAGAGTTTCTTAAGTGTCTCTTCAAAACTGTTCAGATTCAATGAATCTTCCAAATAGTGCTTGAAGTGCCTCTTCAAAACTCCTTCTAAACACCCTAAATCCTTCTATAAACTCCATTTTATCAATTCCTACAAATTCTCAAATAGAAGTACGAAACACCACTTCAAAAATCATCCAAATCCGACATATATTGAAGAAGTTATGCTAAAAACCGTCACTGGCGCCTAATTTGCTTAAGCACCCCCCTCTCTGTCTGGTGGCGCCTAAGCGCCATTTTTGGCACTTAAGCACTAGGCACAGGTACTTAAGTGTCTGGTTTTGGTTCCCATAGCTCTGGTGTGCCCCGATTCGACCCGATTTGCTCCGCTTTGCTCCGTTTTGGTCCATTTATGTTCCTTTTGCTCCAATCACTCCAAATTCTTGAATTTGATGTATCTACAATCAAAAACAAAAGAAAACATACATTTAAAGTGCAATATCATTGTAAAATATAGCATGAAAAATAGGACATCCATGAGCTGATAATGTTTGATATATAACTAGTAGTACAAGATGATGTGTTTTTTTTTTCATTTTTTTGATACATTGGTAAGGGAGTTTTGGAATTTTTAACCACCAATGGTACACATAACAATTCAAAGATTTCTAAATTGGAAATCTTACAGAAGAATAAAATAGAATTTTGATTAAAAGTAAGCACCACTATCCATCACTTTACAAACCACAGGATTTTCTATCAAAGGATGTTTAAAGGGGAGCTTATAACATAAATCTTTCACTACTCTAAGATCGTAACACCCTCTACTCCCCTTCAATCACTAGCCCTTCCACAAATGTTCAATATATCAAAGTGATAATTGAGGGTCTCTGTCTCAACAAAAAAAAAAAAATATAATGCATACAAGTTTTGTTATTACAAGCTGCTTGAGAGTTGCACAAGATCTTTGACTCAAAATGTTTGCAGTGAAAAAAAAAATAGGATTAAGAAAATTAGAGGTTGGAATTATACCATGGTGATTTTAAGGCTATCCAAGCTTTTTTGAGGCAACTAGATACTAACTTTGTGCAATGGATTAGTAAGTTTTATACTAGTGTAAAGGAGCAAGTAGACAACTGGGTGTTTGCTAGATGGAAGTAGAATTTCCTAAGTACCTTTTAGATTAAAGTTTTAATTACATGTATTCAAGCTTTCTACAATATAGACTAGACTACATTGGAAAATTCCATGTCTTAACACACCAAAGTAATTAATTGGAGAGGCATGAGGGCATGGTTATAAATTTCTTACGATGGAACTAATAAAAACTTCATGTGCATGGTTTGTCTTCATATTAGCTACAATGCTTTCTAGTAGCCACCTTAGTAATTTCACTTAGGATTGGGTAATTCTAAATTTTGTTATGCCAATGTAACATAAAAATTAATATTAGGAGCTTGATTCATTCAAATATCTTTTGCATGGTGAGTTCTAGCACAATTAGTGGGTTGGGCTACCCATCATTGATCTATGACATTTAAGTGCAAGCATATGTGCCCACCAGTGCATCTGGGAAGGTGGTTTATCCAAAAGCATCCATCATTAAAAGAAAATTGCAACAAACGAGACCCCATGGTAGACAATAATAGATGCATGATAAAGAGCTTCTAGAAGCACTAATAGCAATTTATTCAAGAAAGCCTCATCACCACTTAGTTCTAATGATGAATAATTTGGTGAGCGGAGACCCATTTTGAAGGCCTCAATAACCAAATAATCAAGTTAGAAATAAGGTTGTCATATTCATAAAATGAATGGACACAAATTTTAGCTACTCATGGATATTAACCTGCAACATTATGGCTACAATAGCCAGTTTCAAGCTTCTCTAACTAACATTTCAATAACTATCTCATCGGTGCCAACCTTAACAACATTTTATACTCATCACAGCCATAATATTAAGAGTTTCTAAACTATGGGCAAGAGAAGGGATAAGATGAGGAGTGAATGCACCTAGTAAAGATGCACATAGATTTAATCCAACCTAACTAGCTTCATTAACTTAAGTACTTATGATTCGTTATGTAAATTGATATGTTTACCTTCTTAGTTATATAATAATCAATAATATGAGTCAAGCAAAGAAATTTGACAATGTGTTGGCAGTTTTAACATAGAAAATCAATGAGAGTTACTATCGAGAGAAAAAAGGTGAGACTTCTCACTTGCATGGTAGAAATAAAGCCCAATCCTAGATATAATAACCCTTCATAACTTTTCTAATATATTTCTTAAAAACTGAAAAAGATTATTACAAATATATTCACCTAAATAATAAATCTTTCCTTGTATGAACATAGGTTAAAGGTCTATCTATTGACTAATTCTACTAGGTGATAAAGTTAGCTCCATGGAATTTGTATAACTCAATACTAAATGCAGTCCAAAACATTATGAACCAAAATATGTTAAAATATTAGTGTTAAACTTAAAAGAGAAGTTTCAATTAACAATACTTAACTTAAATGATTAATTATTTAATTCAATTAAGTCTGATTGTGGATACACTCTAACCAAATAAAACAATAATTAATATTGTGTGCCTTTTACTTTAAACATGTGCCTAAGATTCTAACTCATAAGAATAATTTTTATTTTATTTTTAAGGTTTTTTTTTTTGCAGACAAGGAAAGATATATTTATGGGTGAGTTTGATGCACACAAAATTTATAAATATTTAACCAACCTTTGATCAATACTTTTTATGCTTATATGCACATTATTTATTAAATTTTCATACACTAATTACTCAAATTTGAACTTTGCAGGTGAACGGGAAGCTTTAGAAAAAAAAAGGAAATGTGCATAATTAACTTCTACAAATGTTCATAATAATTTGGGTGCAATTGATGTGAACAGGAGAACTTTAGGCACCCAGCTTGGTGCGTAGCTGCTAGATCTAACACTAGATATCCATGTTGGTGCGCTGAAATAGAGAATCATTGCCAAGGTGCTAGAATCAACTTAGAAAGTAGACAAATAAGCATTCAGGTGCTTAATCTCGAAGCTAACTTAGCTGCTAGAATCTCACTTAAAATTTGAGAGCACAGGGCCTAGGTGCCCAGTAACGGTGTTTAACAACTAGATTAAATTAAAATAACACCTAGGATACAGGACTAAACACTTATGTGCTAACAGTTCCCTAGCCCCAATTTTGATTAATTTCAGCATGAAACTTTACCATACTTGGATGATACGTTGCAATCATATTTATGAAATTATTAAAAATAAATTAATAGACTTTTGGAGGGTCCAACGACTAAGTTTGGAAGCTATCTTATTGGAATTTACAGAGCTCTTCAGAGGGTTTTAAGGTTCTCTTAAAGGGGTGATTATTGAAGCTCTAAAATTCTTGGACATGAAGAAAAAGATAAAGATTGCAGTCGTAAAGCAAGAGNGCTCTACTCCCCTTCAATCACTAGCTCTTCCACAAATTTTCAATATATCAAAGTGATAATTGAGGGTCTCTGTCTCAACAAAAAAAAAATTATAATGCATACAAGTTTTTTTATTACAAGCTGCTTGAGAGTTGCACAAAATCTTTGACTCAAAATGTTTGCAGTAAAAAAAAAATAAGATTAAGAAAATTAGAGGTTGGAATTATATCATGGTGATTTTAAAGCTATCCAAGCTTTTTTGAGGCAACTAGATACTAGCTTTGTGCAATGGATTAGTAAGTTTTATACTAGTGTAAAGGAGCAAGTAGACAACTGGGTGTTTGCTAGATGGAAGTAGAATTTCCTAAGTACCTTTTAGATTAAAGTTTTATATGCATCAATTAAATTTTTTAATTACATGTATTCAAGCTTTCTCCAATATAGACTAGACTACATTGGAAAATTCCTTGTCTTAACACACCCAAGTACATAATTGGAGAGGTATGAGGGCATGATTATAAATTTCATACGATGGAACTAATAAAAACTTCATGTGCATGGTTTGTCTTCATATTAGCTACAATGCTTTCTAGTAGCCACCTTAGTAATTTCACTTAGGATTGGGTAGTTCTAAATTTTGTTATGCAATGTAACATAAAAATTAATATTAGGAGCTTGATCCATTCAAATATCTTTTGCATGGTGAGTTCTAGCACAATTAGTGGGTTGGGCTACCCATCATTGATCTATGACATTTAAGTACGNCTACTCACTACACATGGAGAAACAACAAGAACTTTTCATTGCACAAGTCTTTGAAACCATACAAACAAAGTACTAAATTCAAATCAAAATAAAATGAAAATACTTATCTCTGATAGAAATCAAACTCTCCTTGTATAGCAAAAGCAATCTCCTTACAACCCTCTCCAAGAACAAAGTGAAAAGAAAAGAAGAAATCTCTCACTCTCTCTCTTTCTCTCTCGCCCAAGCCTTCTTCTTCTTCTTCTCTTCTTCTTCTTCTCTTCTTCTCCTTCTCTAATTAATTCCAAAGTCCAAGAGATATTCAATAGAGTTTTCAAAAACATTTCCAAGCCTTATTTATAGTTTCCCAAGAGTTTCTTAAGTGTCTCTTCAAAACTGTCCAGATTCAATGAATCTTCCAAATAGTGCTTGAAGTGCCTCTTCAAAACTCCTTATAAACACCCTAAATCCTTCTATAAACTCCATTTTATCAATTCCTATAAATTCTCTAAGAGAAGCACGAAACACCACTTCAAAAATCATCTAAATTCGACGTATATTGAAAAAGTTATGCTAAAAACCGTCACTGGCGCCTAATTTGCTTAAGCACCCCCCTCTATGTCTGGTGGCGCCTAAGCGCCATTTTTAGCACTTAAGCACCAGGCACAGGTACTTAAGTGTCTGGTTTCGGTCCCCATAGCTCTGGTGTGCCCCGATTCGACCCGATTTGCTCCGCTTTGCTCCGTTTTGGTCCATTTATGTTCCTTTTGCTCCAATCACTCCAAATTCTTGAATTTGTTGTATCTACAATTAAAAACAAAAGAAAACATACATTTAAAGTGCAATATCATCGTAAAATATAGCATGAAAAATAGGACATCCATGAGCTAATAATGTTTGATATATAACTGGTAGTACAAGATGATGTGTTTTTTTTTCATTTTTTTTATACATTGGTAAGGGGGTTTNATATATTCTTTACTCTTACTAGAGATCTTATAAAAAATATTGGTTAATTTACAGTTTGAATAGTTATGAAGACGGGCTAGGCAGGGAAGATACTAGCTCTCATTCTAGAGTTCTCTCTTATCCCTCTACCTGGAGGCTAACATCTCGCATCAAAACCTAAAACAATAGACCAAATTAGGGGGCTTTAGCATGTCACTCTAAAGTCCTCTAATTCTACACCAATTAAGAATTATTTTCCTATTTTTTTGCATTCAACCATATGGACTACATTCTCATCCATATAATCTCATGTGATTCTACCATAGTTGATTGAGACAATACCACCCCGGATCTTACATGTTCTCACAACAGAATTTAACATGCAAGTTGATCAAGTTTACATGTAAATGAAGAACAAAGTAAAATCATCACAATATATTCTCACTCTAATCAATTCTGTATACTACACATGCATACTAATTCATTATAAGAAGAAAGAGTAAAGAAAACTACTCACTACACATGGAGAAACAACAAGAACTTTTCATTGCACAAGTCTTTGAAACCATACAAACAAAGTACTAAATTCAAATCAAAATAAAATGAAAATACTTATCTCTGATAGAAATCAAACTCTCCTTGTATAGCAAAAGCAATCTCCTTACAACCCTCTCCATGAACAAAGTGAAAAGAAAAGAAGAAATCTCTCACTCTCTCTCTTTCTCTCTCGCCCAAGCCTTCTTCTTCTTCTTCTCTTCTTCTCCTTTTCTAATTAATTCCAAAGTCCAAGAGATATTCAATAGAGTTTTTAAAAACANTTATATTCTTTACCCTTACTAGAGATCTTATAAAAAACATTGATTAATTTACATTTTGAATAGTTATGAAGACGGGCTAGGCAGGGAAGCTAGCTCTCATTCTAGAGTTCTCTCTTATCCCTCCACCTGGAGGCTAACATCTCGCATCAAAAACTAAGACAATAGACCAAATTAGGGGGATTTAGCCTGTCACTCTAAAGTCCTCTAATTCTACACCGATTAAGAATTATTTCCCTATTTTTTTGCATTCAACCATATGGACTACATTCTCATCCATATAATCTCATGTGATTCTACCATAGTTGATTGAGACAATACCACCCCGGATCTTACATGTTCTCACAACAGATTTTAACATGCAAGTTGATCAAGTTTACATGTAAATGAAGAACAAAGTAAAATCATCACAATATATTCTCACTCTAATCAATTCTGTATACTACACATGCATACTAATTCATTATAAGAAGAAAGAGTAAAGAAAACTACTCACTACACATGGAGAAACAACAAGAACTTTTCATTGCACAAGTCTTTGAAACCATACAAACAAAGTACTAAATTCAAATCAAAATAAAATGAAAATACTTATCTCTGATAGAAATCAAACTCTCCTTGTATAGCAAAAGCAATCTCCTTACAACCCTCTCCATGAACAAAGTGAAAAGAAAAGAAGAAATCTCTCACTCTCTCTCTTTCTCTCTCGCCCAAGCCTTCTTCTTCTTCTTCTCTTCTTCTCCTTTTCTAATTAATTCCAAAGTCCAAGAGATATTCAATAGAGTTTTTAAAAACATTTCCAAGCCTTATTTATAGTTTCCCAAGAGTTTCTTAAGTGTCTCTTCAAAACTGTCCAGATTCAATGAATCTTCCAAATAGTGCTTGAAGTGCCTCTTCAAAACTCCTTATAAACACCCTAAATCCTTCTATAAACTCCATTTTATCAATTCCTACAAATTCTCCAAGAGAAGCACGAAACACCACTTCAAAAATCATCCAAATTTGACGTATATCGAAAAAGTTATGCAAAAAACCGTCACTGGCGCCTAATTTGCTTAAGCACCCCCCTCTCTGTCTGGTGGCACCTAAGCGCCATTTTTAGCACTTAAGCACCAGGCACAGGTACTTAAGTGTCTGGTTTTGGTCCCCATAGCTCTGGTGTGCCCCGATTCGACCCGATTTGCTCCGCTTTGCTCCGTTTTGGTCCATTTATGTTCCTTTTGCTCTAATCACTCCAAATTCTTGAATTTGATGTATCTACAATTAAAAACAAAAGAAAACATACATTTAAAGTGCAATATCATCATAAAATATAGCATGAAAAATAGGACATCCATGAGCTAATAATATTTGATATATAACTGGTAGTACAAGATGATGTGTTTTTTTTTCATTTTTTTTATACATTGGTAAGGGAGTTTTGGAATTTTTAACCACCAATGGTACACATAATAATTCAAAGATTTCTAAATTGGAAATCTTACATAAGAATAAAATAGAATTTTGATTAAAAGTAAGCACCACTATCCATCACTTTACAAACCACAGGATTTTCTATCAAAGGATGTTTAAAGGGGAGCTTATAACATAAATCTTTCACTACTCTAAGATCGTAACCCGCTCTACTCCCCTTCAATCACTAGCTCTTCCACAAATTTTTAATATATCAAAGTGATAATTGAGGGTCTCTGTCTCAACAAAAAAAAAATTATAATGCATACAAGTTTTGTTATTACAAGCTGCTTGAGAGTTGCACAAAATCTTTGACTCAAAATGTTTGCAGTAAAAAAAATAGGATTAAGAAAATTAGAGGTTGGAATTATACCATGGTGATTTTAAAGCTATCCAAGCTTTTTTGAGGCAACTAGATACTAGCTTTGTGCAATGGATTAGTAAGTTTTATACTAGTGTAAAGGAGCAAGTAGACAACTGGGTGTTTGCTAGATGGAAGTAGAATTTCCTAAGTACCTTTTAGATTAAAGTTTTATATGCATCAATTAAATTTTTTAATTACATGTATTCAAGTTTTCTCCAATATAGACTAGATTACATTGGAAAATTCCATGTCTTAACACACCCAAGTACATAATTGGAGAGGTATGAGGGCATGGTTATAAATTTCTTACGATGGAACTAATAAAAACTTCATGTGCATGGTTTGTCTTCATATTAGCTACAATGCTTTCTAGTAGCCACCTTAGTAATTTCACTTAGGATTGGGTAATTCTAAATTTTGTTATGCCAATGTAACATAAAAATTAATATTAGGAGCTTGATCCATTCAAATATCTTTTGCATGGTGAGTTCTAGCACAATTAGTGGGTTGGGCTACCCATCATTGATCTATGACATTTAAGTACGAGCATATGTGCCCACCAGTGCATCTGAGAAGGTGGTATATCCAAAAGCATCCATCATTAAAAGAAAATTGCAACAAATGAGACCCCATGGTGGACAATAATAGATGCATGATAAAGAACTTCTAGAAGCACTAATAGCAATTTATTCAAGAAAGCCTCATCACCACTTAGTTCTAATGATGAATAATTTGGTGAACGGGAGACCCATTTGGAAGGCCTCAATAACCAAATAATCAAGCTAGAAATAAGGTTTTCATATTCATAAAATGAATGGACACAAATTTTAGCTACTCATGGATATTAACCTGCAACATTATGGCTACAATAGCCAGTTTCAAGCTTCTCTAACTAACATTTCAATAACTATCTCATCGATGCCAACCTTAACAACATTTTATACTCATCACAGCCATAATATTAAGAGTTTCTAAACTATGGGCAAGAGAAGGGATAAGATGAGGAGTGAATGCACCTAGTAAAGATGAACATAGATTTAATCCAACCTAACTAGCTTCATTAACTTAAGTACTTATGATTTGTTATGTAAATTGATATGTTTACCTTCTTAGTTATATAATAATCAATAATATGAGTCAAGCAAAGAAATTTGACAATGTGTTGGGAGTTTTAACATAGAAAATCAATGAGAGTTACTATCGAGAGAAAAAAGGTGAGACTTCTCACTTGCATGGTAGAAATAAAGCCCAATCCTAGATATAATAACCCTTCATAACTTTTCTAATATATTTCTTAAAAACTGAAAAAGATTATTACAAATATATTCACCTAAATAATAAATCTTTCCTTGTATGAACATAGGTTAAAGGTCTATCTATTGACTAATTCTACTAGGTGATAAAGTTAGCTCCATGGAATTTGTATAACTCAATACTAAATGCAGTCCAAAACATTATGAACCAAAATATGTTAAAATATTAGTGTTAAACTTAAAAGAGAAGTTTCAATTAACAATACTTAACTTAAATGATCAATTATTTAATTCAATTAAGTCTGATTGTGGATACACTCTAACCAAATAAAACAATAATTAATATTGTGTGCCTTTTACTTTAAACATGTGCCTAAGATTCTAACTCATAAGAATAATTTTTATTTTATTTTTAAGGTTTTTTTTGCAGACAAGGAAAGATATATTTATGGGTGAGTTTGATGCACACAAAATTTATAAATATTTAACCAACCTTTGATCAATACTTTTTATGCTTATATGCACATTATTTATTAAATTTTCATACACTAATTACTCAAATTTGAACTTTGCAGGTGAACGGGAAGCTTTAGAAAAAAAAAGGAAATGTGCATAATTAACTTCTACAAATGTTCATAATAATTTGGGTGCAATTGATGTGAACATGAGAACTTTAGGCACCCAGCTTGGTGCATAGATGCTAGATCTAACACTAGATATCCATGTTGGTGCCCTGAAATAGAGAATCATTGCCAAGGTGCTAGAATCAACTTAGAAAGTAGACAAATAAGCATTCAGGTGCTTAATCTCGAAGCTAACTTAGCTGCTAGAATCTCACTTAAAATTTGAGAGCACAGGGCCTAGGTGCCCAGTAACGGTGTTTAACAACTAGATTAAATTAAAATAACACCTAGGATACAGGACTAAACACTTATGTGCTAACAGGTTCCTAGCCCCAATTTTGATTAATTTCAGCATGAAACTTTACCATATTTGGATGATACGTTGCAATCATATTTATGAAATTATTAAAAATAAATTAATAGACTTTTGGAGGGTCCAATGACTAAGTTTGGAAGCTATCTTATTGGAATTTACAGAGCTCTTCAGAGGGTTTTAAGGTTCTCTTAAAGGGGGTGATTATTGAAGCTCTAAAATTTTTGGACATGAAGAAAAAGATAAAGATTGCAGTCGTAAAGCAAGAGCATTACTTTTGTGCCTTTTCTTCTAGCTTAAATTATAATCATTTCAATTTTCAAGTATTGTCATGTTTTCCCCTCTTTTATCATGAATTACATTCATTTTTTATGGAATTGAATGTAACCATAAAGTTTGGCATTAGTTTCCTTTTTAATAAAAAAATTAGATTTTTTTATTTTAATAGTTACCACATATTTTGAACTATATCACAACTCCTATTAATAGACTGATCATCGATTAATTTTTCTTGAAGTTTGTTCAAAGCTGAGAGATGAAAAACAAGCTCATCGTAGATAAAACAACTTAGTGGATGAATTATAGGTTAGAAAACTGAAAAAAAAAAGTTTGTGAACCAATTTTAAGATTCAAAGAGAATTAGCAACTTTTTTGTATTTAATCTCCCTAAGTCTTCGGTAGGTTGCATGAAGAAAGTGGAAATCCTAAATTTTTCATAAGAAAGATAGCTACTACTTATGATCAGAATTTGGTAGAATAAAATATAGTTAATATATAAATTAAAAATCACTCAACAACATTATAATAGGAGAAATTCAATCTCTAGATATTAACAGTATTAATTTTTCCTTGCATATCTTAATTTTTTATAGCAAATCTTGTTTTTCTCTTCGATTAATTTGCAATTAGTTTATTTTTTCACATAATTTTTTTTCAATTGATCGAATAATACATCTAATCGTTCTAATTTCATACTTGGTGTTTAATTCCTATGAGATGATACTCTTGTTTAGTTTGTGCAATTCCATCATAATGAGATACACATCAATCATTAAATGAGCCAAATAATCTGAAAAATACCTTAACAAAAGAAAGCATTCATTTCTCAAAAATTTGAAGAATATTTAAAAAAAGAAAAAAAGCAATCTTAAAAGTCCTATGCTAGTTAGCTCAAGAAGTTAGTTAATCAATATAATTAGTCTATAAAATACTTGAATGATTGATCTAACACTTGTAAATTGGTAGCATTCAACCAAAACATTAAAGCAATAATAGAAGAGAAATGTATAATACACTAATCATAAACACGGGCATAAGTACTCGAGAAGATTATTCGATGTTTATATAAGATGAGTTTCATTAGTGGTTGCAATCAATTTAGGACTTATGATTACACATCGTGAGTGGGTTTGGAAAGCCATGGTTCAACTTGAGCAATGCTATGATTTTTAATGTAAATTTAAAACTATCCAACATATATGTATATATAATACCATAACTAGTGCCATATGTTNGAAACGCGGTTTTGGCGAAAAGCGGGCCGCGGATGGAGCCTGCGGCCCGCGTTCAAGCGGTAGCATATTACCTAACCGCCCCACCTCCCCGTTTGACCAACTTCCCCTCCCCGTTCAAGCGAAAGCACATTACACCCTGCACCTCCTCGTTCGAGAACTGCCAGCAGAGACCGCATGGGAACTTTGATACGGCGATGAAGGGGATCGAGGTTTTAGAGTGTAAGGTGGCGTTGGTGATGAGGAATTGCTCGGCGTGGAAGGAGTGGTGGAGAGGAACGCACGGGGAACTCGATGTTGGCGTCGAGGTAGATCCAGTCGGAGGTTCCGAGGGCGGCGCCGACAACACGGAAGAGATGGGTTCAAGGACGGTTGACGAGGCAAGCATGGGCGGCTCCATCAAATTTTTATTATTTTTAAGGAAAAATTTGCATACTTACCACTACATTCTAATGTATTTAGAAATTTAACACCTAAAGTTCAATTTTTACTTGTAGAACACCTTATTCATACATGAAAATGTGTATTTTACTTTTGATAAGTTTAAATGGTGATAATTTTTAAAAGATTTGGGAGATGTAAATATAAATAACATTTCCTACACAACATTATTAAACATGGGTGGAATGATTATTTGTCCAAAAACAACGACAACACAACTCTTTTCACAAACTGCAACAAACAACCAGCTAATTTCTCCGCAGCAGTTTTCCCGCAGTAGCTTCTTGAGGCAACTAAACAGTAACAAAAAAACTGAGAAGCTGCAACTGTCCCAAACAGACCCCAAGCAACACTTATGCTTTGCGGTTGCTCAGACAAACTCTATCAAAGAAGGTAAAAAATGTACGACTCAATCTAATGAATCAGTCTTCGATGTTTATTATAAGCTTGAAACTTCATTCCAGCTGTGGATGACATCAAACTCGATATCAAAAAAAGTCAAACTTCAATCCTTAACAGCTGTTTTCTTCTTTCTTATTTTATTAGATTACTGCACAGCATATAAATCAAAATTCAGAAAATATAAACATAATAAAAAACAATTAAAGTAGAAAACAACCCGGTCATTCTTTATAATCGTCCCAAATATCGTTCAGAGCTTCCTATTAGTCCAATACCTTCCTCTTCAATCTCATCTCTCCACCAAAATCAATCCAAGATGTACAGATTGCTCCCTCAGCCCAAAACTCAGCACAACAATGGCGATAATGAAACCAGACATTCCTCTCCTTCCCATCTGCCCCAATCCCAATTTTTAAAAGATGCCATATTTGCCGCTGGTGAGTTTGTCAGTTCTTTTTATTTTCGTGCCTTAGTGATGATTTTTTCCATCTTTGATGGTTATTTTTCTGGTATTGTCTTGTTACTACAAGAAATTGATGGTGTGTTTGGGGAGCGCTATTTGCGTACGTCATATGCATGCAATTCTGCTTGTGTATAATCCCGAACAATCTTCCAATAACTCAGTTATTGTAGGTTATTAAGAGGTATCTCAATAACCTCACAATAACCTTCTAATACATTATGCAGTTCGGTGCTCATATTTTTCCTGTCATTTGAGGGTTTTGTGGGGTTATTGGGGGTATTAACCCCAATAACAACAACATAACCCTCCAATACCTCCCGAATATCTGAAAATTGTGCTTTTTCATACATGACTATCTCAAATTGCTGCCAGAAAACCGCCCTTTCACTTTGTCAAATTTTTTTTTTATAATAACCTCCATAAGCAATTTGCAGGCAGTTTCTGGGAGCTGGAAGCCGCCTTCTGCCGCACGGAATGCGCGGTGGAGAGAACCGCGGTTGGCTACTTTGGAGGAATGATTGCTAAGCCAAATTATAAAGATGTAGGAAGAATATGTAATAACTTAAATTACTTCTATAGTTTCATATTCTTACTTCACCATCCATAGTTATTATTTATATAATTTACTGTACTTTTTCATGCAGGTATTGGAACAGAAAACAGGACACACAGAGGCTGTGCAGGTGACTTATGATCAGAGGAAGACAACATATAAATCCCTCTGCAACTTCTTCTTTCAAAACCATGATGCCACAAACAAAGATTATTTGGTAATTAACACTGCATGCCTTCATTGTTTATCCATGGTTTTCAGAGAAGGAAAAATGAAAGTTTAAATTTTTTTGAATTCCAGAGATTTGGAGCGAGCACACACCATCGATCAGCAATATTTTACAGAACGGATGAGGAGAAGAAGCAGGCGCAGGAGTCTAAGGTTGAGCAGCAGATGAAGCTGAACAGGAGAATAGTGACCAAAATTATTCCTGCTGGTGTATTAATTTTCTACTTGGCAGAGAGCCGAAATCAAAAATATTACTTGCAAGAGCACCAGCTTCGCTTGTGTGAATGCCTCTGCCTCCGCAGTGCGCAGCAGTTTGCGGATTCTCATCTTGCCTTGAAGCTAAATGGGTAAGACTGATTAGCAATTTCTTTTTTGTGCACAAAGTTGTCACTTCTACCAAAAAAAAAGAAATATATATATAAAAAATACCTTAAAAACTAATTTATGAAAAACTTAAATACTGTCCTCGAATGAAAAAAATATTGCGTCAATGGTGGCAATTCATCGGAGGTCATTTTTTTTTCTCCGCTCTTTTCGGTGGATCGCAGTGATTATCCGGACGCAAGCTTGCATTCGGACTCTAAACGNCTTGCAAGAGCACCAGCTTCGCTTGTGTGAATGCCTCTGCCTCCGCAGTGCGCAGCAGTTTGCGGATTCTCATCTTGCCTTGAAGCTAAATGGGTAAGACTGATTAGCAATTTTTTTTTAGTGCACAAAGTTGTCACTTCTACCAAAAAAAAAGAAAAATATATATAAAAAATACCATAAAAACTAATTTATGAAAAACGTAAATACTGTCCTCGAATGAAAAAAATATTGCGTCAATGGTGGCAACTCATCGGAGGTCATTTTTTTTCTCCGCTCTTTTCGGTGGATCGCAGTGATTATCCGGACGCAAGCTTGCATTCGGACTCTAAACGTAATATTTTTCCCCTCAAATACATAGCATATTAGCTGGAAATAGAAAATATTGAATTAAAATGAGAGCTCATCCTACCTTATGAGCTTATGATTTTCATTTTTTTCATTAAAATTCGGCTATTTGCGAGTCATAATCTTTATCTTATCCTTAAAAATATATTTAAACTAAGGAAAAAATTGTCCAATTTTCTTAATTCAATCAACTTAAGCTTTTTAGCTTCTGCCACAAACCAAGCCTAGAAAGCCAAAGTTTTGGGCTATTCAGTTAATAATGCTATTCAATTAATAACATTATCTTTCTGCAGCAATATGTTTGATCAAGCATTATCTCACTTAACAAATGAAAAACTATTTACATGATGGTTATTTTTGCATTTTCTTTTATCCATCAAATGGTTTGACTATTAAAAGTCCATAAATTTAATTAAAAATTAGACTTGAATGTCATTTACAAAGCTGATGATTGAATATGTCAGCAAAACAACAAAGCACCCTCAACATTAACATAGCAAATGAGGCTGAAACATCACTCTTTCCTTCCTGGAGCAATTTGTGAAGCCCTCTAACATATATTATTATTATTATAGCTGTTTAATTGTTTTCATTGTTCAGAATATTTAGCATGGACAAGAAGAAAGCAGAGGAGAAACTATCAAGTTTTCTTTCGAAACATCATGTTCCTGATCAAGCAAAGCTTGCTTTGGTACAAATTCTAAGCGACTTGCAGCTTTCGAATGCTTTGGAGCAATGGATTTAAGCTGTGTAATTGCATGCCAATGGATATCCATAAGAAAATCCTTTAGAAAGAGGAAGAGAGGAGCCATTCATTTGGCTTTAACAAATGACATTTTTGAGTTTTAGTTTTAGGAGAAATGGTAGGATGCAAGTATTTTAAAGAAGATATTTTTATTGATGGATCCTGTTGTGGTTCATGCAACAGTTCATTGGGTGAATGCCACAGTGGACGTTGGGGAATTTGTCAAAGTCATGGCCATTAATCAAGACTTTTTTATTGAATTAAGAAGAAATGGCTCAGAATAATATTCTTATTTCAAATAACTGAAGTTTATACCATTTATATATGACTAGTAAAATAATAAAGTAAATTATTGTTTATTCATAGGTATATTTATATGCATGCCACTCAATTCATATGTTTTTGCATATCTAGCACATTACATATACATGAAAATGTATATTTCAATTTTTTTTTTTCAAGTTAAAATACAATTAGAGTTAGGTGATGATAGAGACATAAAAAAGAATTGAGTTGTTTGTATGAAAAGCCCCTTATTGATATAGTTAAAGTGATAATGTGAGCTATTTTTTGTGGAACCCTTGATCTTTTATTCATGTTAGTGTGGGCTCTGAAACTTCGAAAGGCGCCCCAGACTCTTGTCAAGAGCTTAACAATGAGTGTTTGTGTGTTAAGTTTCGGGGTCAAATTTTAAGAAGACAGATGAGATATATTGTAAATAAGACAATACTTAGAGATTTCACCACATTTTGTGAGGACTTTAAGATCTTGGGTTCGAGATTTCTCATAGACTCAAGCCCCTATGATTAATTACCTCACTTGATAATGGGAGACCACNATTTTTTGCATATCTAGCACATTACATATACATGAAAATGTATATTTCATTTTTTTTAAAAGTTAAAATACAATTAGAGTTAGCTGATGATAGTGACATAAAAAAGAATTGAGTTGTTTGTATGTAAATGCCCCTTATTGATATAGTTAAAGTGATAATGTGAGCTATTTTTTGAGGAACCCTTGATCTTTTATTCATGTTAGTGTGGGTTCCGAAACTTCAAAAGGCGCCCCAAACTCTTGTGGAGAGCTTAACAAGGAGTCTTTGTGTGTTAAGTTTCGGGGTCAAATTTTAAGAAGACTGATGAGATATATTCTAAATAAGACACTACTTAGAGATTTCACCACATTTTGCGGGGACTTTAAAATCTTGGGTTCGAGATTTCTCATAGACTCAAGCCCCTATGATTAATTACCTCACTTGATAATGGGAGAGCACTTTCGATTAAGGCTAGTCATCAGACGTTAAATATTAGGACTTAGCATATAGTAGCAGCAAATTTGAGAATTTAACATATAAAAATTATCATCACTGTGAACTTAAAGCGGATGGTGGGGGAAATGATGACGAAGTCGATCAAGATTGTATGGTTTTGTCATCCCGGGTTGTCATGGTCCGTGGTCTATTTAGTAAGCAAAGGTAGTCAACCCAACCTGACCAAAAAAATACTTGTTAGTAGTCATGGGTTGCTTCGTCTAAGGGGACCCTGTAGACTTGGGGTAAATGTTTGCCTAAGGGCACTAATCTATATCGACACTAGCTTATGGAGGGTTTTCTGCCTTATTGAATATCCCTATGATTCAATACTCAAAAGGGCAGATTGTCATTGGAGAACATATGGGCTACAATAGTGACCGTAATAATGGTGTCATTTTGTGGCAAACCACCCCGTCAGATGCCTTTGTTCATAACTGCTTCTTTATTGTGTCTTTTGGAGGTCAGAACCATGCGATCAGAGGACTTAGGTCGTGTCCTTATTGACATAAAATTTTTTTTTTCATGAATTAAGTAGTGCATTTGATATGACAATGGCTCTTTATGAGCTCGAGACAATATTAAATTTGTCCGTTCTGGTAAACAGTTGTAGAGGGTGGATGAATTTTTGTTTTAAGCATTAAGTGGCATAATTTTTCATTTTAATATTACTATATTTATGATTTAAAATATTATAATTTGATAGATAAACCCCTCAAGTTATAATTTATGATCAACACAGCCATCATCGGGGATTAATGTCTTTGAACCCTGACGACTCCGTCCCGCTAACAAAGGATTTGGTTCTTGATTTATATTATTATCTGAGTTTTGAAAATGAACTTTGAGATTTGATTTTGAAAATAGAACCCTCTGGTTGAGATGTATTATCAAGGCGACCATCATGGAGGATTGATGTCTTTAAACTCTATCGACTCTGTCACACTTGCAGAGGATCGGGTTTATTAATAGAAATATTGAATTCAAAATAGAATTTAAAGAATAATTTTAAAATAAAGATTGAAATCTTTGATCAACAAGACCATCATTGGGGGTTGTTGTTTTTTGACACTATCATTCAAAATAGACTTTGAAGAATAATTTTAAAATAATGATTGAAATCTTCGATCAACACGGCCATCATCAGTGATTTTTTTTTTAACACTGTCGCCTCTATCCCACTTATAGACAATCAAATTTAGTAATTGAAATAAATAAACTTTGAAAATTAATTTTACCCCCAAGTTGAAATCTTTGATTAACACGATCATCATTTAGGACTGATGTCTTTAAACCATGTCGACTCTATTCCACTTACAGAGGATCGAATATATATATATATATATATA
>JXCR01135151.1:0-12333 GCA_002079205.1 Phalaenopsis hybrid cultivar
GAAGCTTCCTGAAAAGCTTAAAGATCCTGGTAGCTTTACAATTCCTTGTGCAATAGGAGACAGATTTTATGGGAAATCTTTATGTGATTGAAGAGTAAGCATCAACATTATGCCATTATCATTATTTAAAAGATTAGGATTAGAAGAAATAACCCCTACTATTGTAACTCTGCAGATATCAGATAGATCAATAACTCACCCTAAAGGAGTTATATAAGATGTCCTAGTGAAAGTGGAACAATTTATCATTCCTATTGGTTTCATTGTGCTAGACATGGAAGAAGATAAGGAGATACATATCATTTTATGGAGACCTTTCATAGCCATTGGAAGAGCAATAATAGATGTGAAGAAAGGAGAATTAATTATGTGTGCCAATGATCAAACAGTTACATTTAATATTGCTAAATCAACAAAGTACCCTATAAAAGGTAAAGATGATGAATGCTATAGAATGGATGTGATAATATATTTAAGTGAATGTCATTTCAAAATAAATTATGAAGAGAAATTTGAGATTAAAGAGTTGGAACATGAGCAAGAAGAATAATTGGATAAATATGAAGTTTTATATAAGGAAGATTCAAATTATGTTCGAGAAAGTTTTGAAGTTTTGGACACAACAGAGAAAGATACATCTTTTTGTCCATCAATTCAAAAACCTCCCGAGCTTGAGTTGAAGTTACTTCCTTAACATTTTAAGTATGTTTTTTAGGTGATTCCTCGGCATTACCTGTTATAATATTCTCAAAATTAACTACAGAAGAAGAAGAGAGTTTGATGAAAATTTTAAAGAGTTATAAGAAAGCCTTTTGATGGACAATTGCTGATATAAAAGGAATCAATCCTTCAATTTGTATGCATGGAATTCATATGTAAGAGAACTGCAAACCAAGAATTGAACCTAAAATGAGATTGAATCCTTTTATGAAAGAAGTTGTTAAGAAAGAAATTTTAAAGTGGTTAGATGCTAGAATTATCTACCATATTTCAGATGGTGCATGGGTTAGTCCAATTCACTACATTCCTAAAAAAGCAGGAGTGACTGTGACTTTGAATGAACATAATGAGTTAATACCAACAAGATGAGTACAGGATGGCAAATATGCATTGATTATAGAAAATTAAATCTCGCCACTAGGAAAGAACATTTTCCACTACCCTTTTTAGATTAAATGTTGGATAGACTAGCTGGGCATAAATACTTTTATTTTTTGGATGGATATACCGATTATCACACAATATAAATAGTTCTTGAGGATCAAGAGAAAATAATTTTTACTAGTCCTTATGGTACATTTGCTTTTAGAAGAATACCCTTTTGTTTATGTAAAGCACCTACTACATTATAAAGATGTTTGATGGCTATTTTTTATGATTTAATTGAAAAAGGTATTGAGGTTTTGATAGATGATTTTTTTCAGTGTTTGGAACTTCATTTGACTTATGTTTGGAACATCTATCAAAAGTTCTTAAGTGCTGTAAAAAAACAAATTTAGTCCTTAATTGGGAAAATGTCAATTTATGGTAGCAGGAGGAATAGTTTTGGGACATCAAATTTTAGAAAATGATATGGAAGTAGACCCTGCAAAAACTCAAGTGATCGCTAATTTACCTTACCAAACAAGTGAAAAGAAAATTATGAGTTTTTAGGACATACTGAATTCTACAGGCAATATATTAAAGACTTTTCAAAAATTGCTAAGCATCTATGTCATGTACTTGAAAAAGATGTAATTTTTAATTTTGATGAAGAGTACTAAAAAGCTTTTGAATTACTAAAAGAAAAATTAGTCATAGAACTAATTATTCTTACAGCAGATTCAGAAAACCTTTTGAATTAATGTGTGATGCTAGTGATTATGCAATTGGAGTTGTTTTAGGACAAAATCATGATAAGTTTTTCAAAGTTATCTACTATGTTATTAGAACTTTTAATGAAGCTTAAATTAATTATACAACAACTAAGAAAGAGTTATTAACACTAGTATATGTTTTTGATAAATTTAGATCATATTTGATTGGAGTTAAATGTACTATGCATATAAATCATTCTGCTATTAAATATTTAATGAAAGAAAAGGATGAAAAACCTAGACTGATACGATGGTTCTTCTTTTACAAGAATTTGATTTTGAAATAGTAGATATGAAGGGAGCTGAGAATCAAATTCTTGTACCAGTTTTATTGAAGAAGTAGATAAGGCTACGTATCTGAAGAACAAGTGGATTGAAGAAGATTCAATTAGAGTTATTAATCATCGTCTGTTCTTTCAAATATACATACCAAATGCTGAAGGAGAGCCCAATGATAAGCCAGAATTTGTTCCATCAACTAGAGAATGGAAATAGGTTCGTGATTTAGTGTTTATGTTTAGTGTTTGTGTGTTTAATGTTTGTTTGTTAATGTTAAGTGTGTTTTAAAGTGTTTTTATATGTTAAGTTTGTTTAGAGTTTGTGTTAGGAATTTTCTCATCCAAGACTATTTGGATTACAAATTTATGTATTCAAAAATGTTTATAATCGTTTTTGAATGAATATAAGTGTTTTGTTTGTGAAAAATTTTGTGTAATTTAGTATTGAATTGAATTGGCTTAAATTGGTGAGTCTTCAGTTAGAAGAAAGTAAGAGGGAAGAGAATAGTATAAAGAATGTTTTTGAGACCATAGAGGGTTCATAAACTTAGGTGAGGAGTGCATTTCCCTTAAATGAAAAAAATCAAAATTTGTGCACTGGCGGATAAGCGCCAAATCCAGCACTTAAGCACTGACTAAACCAATAGACAGGCGCCTAATAACCAAATCATTTGTGCTTAAGCGTCGGTTCACAAAAACTGGTTTGCAAACAGTTTTAAGTGTATTTTTGGTCCAAAACTTTCCATTAAACCACTCCACTTTGTCTTCTTCCTCAGTTTTTAGTGATTTAGTGAGCTAGGGCATCATCTTAAGTGAGGATTTCTTGGTGGATTTATGCCAAATTTGTTAGATTTGATCTTCTTGAGGTAAGAGCTTCAATGCTATGCAAAAATTTTTTATTTTCACCATGTATTTTGAACACATTCATGAGCTACCCAAAAATAACTATTCATGGTGAAAATTTGGAAAAATTTCATGGAAAATGGATAGAGTTGTTAGTTTAAGCTTTTAGGAGTTGTGTTTTATGATTTGGAGTTGTTTGTGGAATTTATTTTGAATCTTATACAAACTTTTAGAAAATGGAACCAAGAATGAAAAAAACAATAGAAAAACTCAGTCAATTCAAGTAAATTTGTTAGTTTGAGTGCTCATGACAGGTACATTGATGTTTTACATACATTGAAACTGATTACTAAGAAATGTTTCAAAAGTTTGGGAGGAGCTGTTGAAGATTTGATTGTTAGCCGCTAGTGGGAGTGGTTCTGTTATTTTTCTATTGTCGTTGTGATCATTGTAGTATGAGAGTTCTATGTGAATCTCTCGGAGGCTGATGAGGAAGGAGTCATAGTACGAGGGAAGACAGTACCATTTTCTCTTGAGGTAATTGATTTGTTCTACCGTTTCCCTTCTAGTACTTTATGTTTTTATGCAAACAATAGTCTTACTAAGGAGGAACTATACGATATTATATCATTTTTTACTGATGGGAGAGGATTATGAAAGATTACAAATGAAAGAAGAGTAAATTTTTCTGCCTCAAAGTTGGATGCCAATGTAAAGGCATGACATTATTTTATCTCTGCTCGTCTGCTACTTGCAAATCATCTGAGTTAAGTGACTTGAGAGAGAGCAACCTTGAACTATTGTGTTCAGCAATCCAAGCCGATTGATATTGGAGGATTGATTTGTGGAGTTATTACCAGTTCTGTCATTGCTGCTACTACCGTAGGTTTAGGATTTACATCCTCGATCAACTTGTTATGTGAGTCGGCTGGTGTTAGATATGATAGCTAGGAGGAGATCTTACAGTCACTGAAGCCCATTACTAGTGTGAATGTGAAGACTTATTCACATCATTCTATTTTTGGTTCGAAGGGTGGATTCTTCAGTAGTTCTGTTGTCTCAACTTCACGAGCCTCTACTTCACATGCTTCTATATCACGGGGTCAGACTTCTGGATCTGAGTCTCAGACTGAGTTATTACAAAGGACTTTGATAATGTCAATCACACTGCAGATAAGGTATTGAATTTAGAGCATTTTGTTGAGCATAAGGATGGCTATATGCGATGAAGAAGTGATTATGGGGAGGAAAACAACACAACTATGGAGCATCCCAATAGAGGTTACTGAGATGTAGTATTTCCTCAGTACCCTAGATATCTACCATGTGAGCCTACAACTGCTTGGCATAGTGATGATAGTGATGATGAAGATGATGCTTAGTTGGATTTGTAGTTCTATTTTCTATTTTATGTTATTTTTTGGTTATGTATTATGGATTATTGTGCAAGTAATTTGTACTTATTGTTTTCAGTTGAGACTGTTTAACTTGTTAGTTTTATTATTGTGTTTTGTAGACATTTATGTGATGTATTTGTTCTTTTTTGTAGTTAGTATGTTTATGTAGTAGTAATTATGTTAATTGTATTGTTTGGCGTATTAGTTAGTGTTTATTGAACTTAATTCAAAATCTTGGAAAACCTTAAAATTTAACTAACATTTTACTTAAGAGTTGCATGTTAATTTTTTTTTTTTTCAATTTACTACCAGTTATTTTTCTTTATGTTGCAATTGTGTTTTTTTGTCAGTATGTTTATNTTCAATTTACTACCAGTTATTTTTCTTTATGTTGCAATTGTGTTTTTTTGTCAGTATGTTTATCTGTTTTTCAATTATATGCCACTGCATAGAAGTCTAATGAATCTTTTTATACTAATTAGAATTAAAAATTTGATCAATTTAATTTTCTACTCCTATTTTAAATAATTGTACTTGCATATTTAGGGTATGAAAGTTTCGACAAGCATGTTATTGTTAGTTTTCATTTCAGCTTTTATATATGAAGATAAATATTTTATTTCTGTTAAAAATTNCTTTTCAATTATACGCCACTGCATAGAAGTCTAATGAATCTCTTTATATTAAGTAGAATTAAAAATTTGATCAATTTAATTTCCTACTCCTATTTTAAATAACTGTACTTGCATATTTAGGGTATGAAAGTTTCGGCAAGCATGTTATTGTTAGTTTTCATTTCAGCTTTTATATATGAAGATAAATATTTTATTTCTGTTAAAAATTTAAGTTTCGTGGGGGGGGGGAGTGGGGTGAAAAATTTTAAAGAAACTTAAGAGTTTATTTGTTCTCAATTGTATTTCAAATAAATTTGATTTTGATTTGAAAAATGATTATGTATATGAAGTTATATTCGGAAAGTAAATTTTTGATAGTAGAATTTAGTAAGAAAATTTAGTTAAAATTTATGGTAATGAATAAAAACTTATATTTAAAAATTTTTAATGTACAAAATGCTAAATATGGTCTAACTATCCTTAGTAGGAAAAATTGTATTTTTAAAAAATTTAGAAATTTAGACTTTTTTTAAAACTTAAATTTCTTTTATTAAAAATAATTTTCAAAATTATTATTATGTTTATAAGTAAAAGATTTATATCAGGGCTTTGCTATAGGAAAGTAGAAGAGGAATTCAAAACCATTAAACGTCTATCTAGATAAATTAATCTTTGCCTGAAAAAGAAAAAGAAAAAAAAATTAAGGAAAAAAAAAGAAAAAGAAAAAGAGGAAGAAAAAGAAAAGAAAAGAAAAGGAAGGAGAAGCTTGAAGATTAGTGCTTAATCAAAAATTGGTTTCACATTTGATCCTTTTAAAGTTTAAGATTTGGGAAACTCTTAAGCTTAAAAATCTAATATGGTAAGTAAAATTATTCTTAATAAAAAAAATTAATTGGAAATAATAAAAGGGCTAAATTTTATATTTGGAAAAACTACAATATTTTTTATATAGTAGGAACTGATATTATCATATTTCTTAACATTAAAAATTTCTAAACTTTAAGTTGGTTACATTTACTAATATTTTTTCTAAATTGGACTACAATATTTCTAAATCTAAATTTTAGCAACTCCTAAAGAAAATCATATGCATTATCTAGTTATGTTGATTTTTAAATTTTGAAAGGTCACTTGAGCACAAGTAACATCTTAAGTTTAGGGGATTTTGATACACCTATAATATATAGTATTTTTGTACACATTTTTATACTTATTTTTAGGATATTGTGCTTTAATGAAAGGTATTTGTGCGTTTTTTATTTTAAGTACAATCAAATGGATGAAAATACTAAAAAGAGTGAAAAATGGTCAAATTTGGAGCAAAAATGAACTGGGCGCTTAAGTGCCCAGGATTGGTGCCTAAATGCCAGAGCATCTACGCCTAAGCGCCAAGTACTTCACGCTTAAGCAGAAAAGTTAGTTACTTAAAGAAATATTAATTGGAGCAAAATTTTGAAGAAGTGTTTGAAGCAACCCTTGATAAAAACGTTGAAAATAGCCCATGGACATGAAAAATCAGTCAATTGGCTTTCGAGGAGAGAACTTCAAGAAGATTATTTGAGTGGAGAAACCTTTTTGAAGAGACACCAAGGGACCCCTTGGATTTTTATAAGAAAAGACTTAGATTTTCCAAAAGATGAGGCCAACAACCAACCAACAAAATTTACAACCGCCGCNCGAAAAATCAGTCAATTGGCTTTTGAGGAGAGAACTTCAAGAAGATTCTTTGAGTGGAGAAACCTTTTTGAAGAGACACCAAGGGACCCCTTGGAATTTTATAAGAAAAGACTTAGATTTTCCAAAAGATGAGGCCAACAACCAACCAACAAAATTTACAACCGCCGCCGCTGCCGTCCATCGCCGCCGGACGCCTTTAATTTATTTTATTTTATTTTGAGTGTTAGTTTTTATTGTGAGAGAAGCAAGAGAATTTAAAGGAACTTCAAGACATTTGGTGGAGAGAGTTTAAGATAAGTGTTTATTTTTGTGACTACACTTGGTTTTTAATATAGATTTCTTGTTTGTGTGCATGATTTCTACTTTTAAACTCATGTGTNTCGCCGCTGCCGTCCATTGCCGTCGGACGCCTTTAATTTATTTTATTTTATTTTGAGTGTTAGTAATTTTTTTTTGAGAGAAGCAAGAGAATTTAAAGGAACTTCAAGACATTTGGTGGAGAGAGTTTAAGATAAGTGTTTATTTTTGTGACTACACTTGGTTTTTAATATAGATTTCTTGTTTGTGTGCATGATTTCTACTTTTAAACTCATGTGTGGTTTCTTTTCTTCATGGATTCTGAGTAGTTTTCATTATCTTTTTCCTTAAAATGATAAGAGATTAAATTCTTAAAATAAGTTGTGTTAAGTATTAGACTTAAATGTTGGAAGAAGTTGTGTTGATTCAAGACCTTGCACTTCATTTACTTCTTGATTTGGCCAACTAAGATTTAAAAATCTGTTGTGAGAACATTTAAGATCTGGTATGGTATTATCTCAGTCAACAAATGGTTGTAATCACATATTGATTTCATGAATGAGAATGTATTTCATGAGCTTGAGTGCAAATAAATAGGGAAATATATTTTCAAGAGTGTAGAATTAGAGGACTTTAGAGTGACAGACTAAAGCCCCCAATTTGATTTATATTTTTAGGTTTTGATAAGAGATGTTAGCCCTCAGGTAGAGGGAGAAGAGGGAACTCTAGAGTGAAAGCTAGATCTTCCCTACCTAGCCGGTCTTCAAGACTGTTCAAACCCTAAATTATTAGTACTCCTATTTAGCACAACACATTTAACATACTTCCACAACTGAATTTCTATGTTTTTCAAAAATTCATGAAAAGAAAAAAAATATTGTACTTATATTGCCTTTATCTTGCAAGTATTTTAGTTAAATTAATTAGTTTCCTACTTTATTTTCATTTATCAAAAAATACAAAAAGAATCAAACTTTTATTCCTATTATAGCATTTTAAGTTTGAGTAAGAATATATATTGCGAAGTATTTTGTTATATAAAACTAATCCTTCCTGTGGGTTTGATATTCGAGACTTAATCAGAAAGTTCTATACTACTTGATAACGAAATGTACACTTGCATAGTATCCCATATTGAAATATTATAAATATAATAACATACATCATATTTTACATCTCTATATATAGAAAGTTAAGATCATGTGCCTTATAGAGAAATTCAGGAAATTATCCAAAAATGTCATGATTCTGAATTTGAAGGTCAATTTAGTAATGGAAGACTGTTCACAAAATTTTGCAATCTAAGTTTTGTTAGCCTACTCTATTTAAAGATGCTAATATATATAAAAACATGTAATTGGTGTCAGAGAGTAGATATTGTTTCAAGAAGAAATAAAATGCCTCTAAATTTTTATTTGGAAATTGAAGTTTTTTTATGCAGGGGATTAGATTTTATGAGACCATTTATACCTTCATTTGGAAACATTTATATATTGATTGCAGTGGATTATGTTTCAAAATATATTGAAGCAATCACTTTGCCTCAATGTGATGCTCAGAGTGTTTCAAATTTTTTAATTAAAAATATTTTTACAAGATATGGAATGCCGAGAGTAATCATTACCAATGGAGGATCTCATTTTAGAAATGCAAAAATTGCAAGATTGGTGAAAAATAAGATATAATGCAAAAAATTGCAACTGCTTGTCATCTCTAGACTACTGGTTTAGCAGAAATATCTTATCGTGAGATTAAGAGGATTTTCAAAAAGAGTGTTAATCCTAGTAAAATAGATTGTTCTGCTATATTAGATATCGCATTATGGGCATACAGGACAGCTTATGAGACACCTATAGGAATGTCCCCTTATAGATTATTTTTTGGGAAGACTTCTCACTTACCAGTAGATTTGGAACATAAAGCTTATTGGGCTATATAAGAATTCAATTTTAATTTGAAAGAAGCATGCAAAAAAAGATTATTGCAATTGAATGAGCTTAAAGAAATTAGAAATGAATCTTACGATAATGCAAGAATTTATAAAGAAAGATGAAAGAATGGCATGATCGGAAGATAATACAAAGGGAATTTGAACTTAGACAAGAAGTTTTATTATATAATACAATATTAAAATTATTCCCTGGGAAACTGAAGTTTATGTGGAAAGGGTCATTCAGAGTTATAAAATTCTATCCCTATGGAGCAGTTAAAATTAAATATCCTAAGACTGGAAGGATATTTAAAATAAATGGGCATAGTTTGAAAACATATTTTGATGGTTAATGACCAGCTTTTAAAGAGACTATAATGTTGGGTCACCAAGAATAAAGACTGGGAATTTTGGGCTGATGACGTTAACCAAGTGCTTAGTGAGAGACAACCCATTGGTTTTCTTGTTTACTTTGCTTTTGAGTTTTTGTTTAAAATATTTTATGTATATTTATAATTATTTCTTTATATACTCTGTATATTTGAGAAAATATTTAGAAACATCCTTCTTTACCTAATCATATGGAAAAATTGAGAATTTATTAGATCGCAATTGAAATCGTGCAGTTTTTGGAACTAGCCTATGATGCGCCAAATTCCAAAGAGTTGGTGTATGATGCGCAAGAATTAGCACATGATGTGTTGCAGCAATGAAAATGAATTAAAATGTTTCAAAAGGTTGTTTTTGGCTGATTCCTCTCCTTATAACTCCCAAAAATTGATTCTTAAGTCTATTTTAAGAGGGAAAATGAGGAAAAGGCCACTAGAATTCAAATCCAATGGCTTCCCACTCGAAAAATACTGTAAGATTTAGAATTTTCAATCGGAGAAAGCTTATCAATTTTGATGCATAAAAGTTGCATGATTGTATTGTAGCAAAGAAGAGGATAATCAAAGAAAGGGAATTTTTGAATCGTGGATTTAACACACTGAATACTCGAGTTAAGGAGATCATTGCACAGAGATATTAGGAAGTGCTTTATTACACTACTATGGTTGTAGTCTTCCTTGTGGTGAAAGAGTTTTACGGAAATTTTCATGGAATCAACCAAGGAATTTTCTATGAGCAAGGCTGGTTCATGCAATTTACTCCTTTGAGAATAAACAAGATGTTTATGATTGAGAATGTGTCTATCTGCCATTGTGCAAATTTTACCCCTACAAGAGACAATTTGAATGAACTATACCAGTACCTTACGGATGAAGATGTGAATTTGGAGGCCAGAGATGAGGGAAATGTAAGTTTTTCATCATCATTGTTAAAGCGTACTTCTCATGGCACTTTTTAATTGCATCAAAATTACTATCTACTATGAAGATCAGTAAAGTGACTAAGGAGTGCACTATTTTAAATTATTGTATTCAAACCGGAAAACCTATTGATATTGGAGCCATTATTATATAATTGGTTTTGGGTTTGATTGTGAATGGCTCTGCAACTGGGTTTGGACTTCCATCACTATTTTTCTACTGTGCAGTCAATCGCAAGTACCTTATGAATGTTGGTAAAAAGTGCTTCTTCCTTGGAAGCCGATGGATCCAGAAGTTTATTGCAGTTGTATTGGAATGGGGGATGAAAATGATATGAATGTACTGATGGATCAGGAATTCCAGAATTCAACACCTATTCAGCCTTACTTCAATTCGAATGCACTTTTGAAGAAGATAGAAAAAGAGTTGCAGAATCTAATGCATGTAATTGGAAATTTTTCTGAAAAGTTAGATCATCTTGATTGGAGATTGAAATAAAATTTGAACATGCTTGTCGTATTAAAAATGTTTTGGTGCTCATGTTTAAAAAACATGCTTGGATTAGGGAGGATTTGATGGATGAGTTTCCTTACCGACCCTTCTACACTCTGTATGTGCACTACCAATCTATGGGAGATACCCAAGAGGACGAGAGTGAAAATATTTTTGAACTTAATTTATGCACGAAATGTTTTGTTTAGTATTGTTTATTTTAGTTACATTATTGTTTTGGATTGCATGTACCACTATTGTTGAACTTTATCTATATTTATGCTTTGAATTTAGATGTTTAGATTTCAGTTTTAGGATGTTTGGTTAGCTTTAAAACACTGAATTTGATATTTGTTGGCTTGATAAATGTTAGTTTGTAATAGCGCAGATTTTATATATATAAGTGATTTTTGTGTTGTTTGTGAAAGTTTGTTGTTATAATAATATTTATCTATGTTTAGAAAAGATCATTTGAGTTAATTAGAGGTTGATGTGAAGCTGTATGAAGAAAATTTCCACAAAAACTGAAATCTGGTGAATTTTGCTCTAGCGCATGATGCGCCAGAATGGTGCATGATCCGCTGTTTTACAGAGCATTGGCACATGATGCGCCAAAAACCTGAACATGCATGATGGCCTAGTAGCAAAATTGCACGAACAAGCTCCATTTTCACTACTTGGGTCGTCTCCTACCTCTAAACCTTGAATAGGGCTTCACATTGAGGGCGATAGAGAATATTATGGAGGCCAAGAATCATAGATTTGATCTTCTCTTGGTATAAGCTTCACAGTAACTTAGAAATTTTTTATTTTCACCATGGATTTTTCCTACATTATGGAAGATACGAAATTTGGGATTTTGGATGAAAAGCTTGAAGAAAACTCATGGTAAAAATTTTCTTACCAAATAATCTTGCTTGAGGAGTTAGATTTTTGATTTAGTAATTTATTTGGAATTTATTTGAATTTTCATAGATTTTCCAATGGCTACCCAAGTGAAGAGAGGAAGGTCGTCCAAGGATTTGACTCACAAAGATTCATTAACTTCAATGCACAACATAGTTATAATTCTCAAATGGAGACCAGAAGATTGACCCAAGAACGGGCATTTGCAAACCCGAGTGGCGAGATTGAAAGATTGATCCTCACCAGAAATTGGGAATGATCCTGCTACTTCACTGCAATAGCATTTGTCCCCATGATTAGGGGGCTCTAAGCTAACCTGAGTTTCACTGAGGGGGATCACATCTTAGTTAGAGGTAAGAAAGTAGAATTTATTGTTGATCAGATCAATACTTATTATGGGCTAAAGAATATGTATCATGATGAGTACGCTACATTCGTGATGACTGATTCATCACTGGATGAAGTGATTGCCTTTTTGACCAACAGAAAAGGAGAATGGAAGATTAAGAATAACAAAGTATTTAACTTCTTCGCTTCCCTGTTGACTAGTCGGTCAAAGGTATGGCATCACTTCATTTTTGCTAAATTATTACCAATAAATCATCTTGTTGATGTTTCAAAATATAGAGCGGTGTTGAGCTATTACTATCAGAACAAGAAAGCAATAATTTTTGGAGCACTCATAGTTCATCATGCTCAAAGTATAGCTGGAAGTTCTATTGCTAGTGGTTTG
>JXCR01135154.1:4553-16845 GCA_002079205.1 Phalaenopsis hybrid cultivar
CCCCCCCAAACAAGCCATAGAACGCATTCTCCTGACAGGTTTCAATCGCTGAACCCCCAGAGAAATTCAAGTCCCCTTCACTTGATTCTTACAAAGGTCTACGTCATTTGAATGGTCGGTCCGCTTACTGAAAATTACTGACACACTTAAGTGTCGTATTTTCCTTACCATGTTGAGGGAGTCAGCCATTGGGTGGTTCAATGGGGTTATCTGTTGGGGTAATCAGATCATTTGTTGATTTCAAAGATTGTTCGTGACTCAGTTTGCTAGTGCGTAGAAGCTGCGAAAGAGCTCACAAACCTTATAGCAGGTTAAGGACAGCATGAGAGCCTCCGCTCGTACATTACTCGGGTCCAAAAGGAGATAATAGAAGTACGAGATATGGAGCCCAAAATGACGCACAAAGCCTTAACCCAAGGGTATGGGGAGAAAGATTCAAGTACAACTTTGACCTGGTGGAGCCACAGGACCCGACCAAATTGCTTCAGATGGACAACAGGCACATCATCGCTAAGGAAAATGTCCTCAGCCTCTATCACAAACAAGAATCATCTGACAGTCTTCCACGAAAGAGAACCCAGCAAAACAGTGGGTGGAGATCTAGGGTGTGTCTCGACCAGACCTAAGGCTTGGAATTAATCAAGACGGGAACACACAGTCGGACAATGTGAATTAAATTTTCGATATTCATTTTCTATAACTTATTATTAATAGATGAGAGAGTCACTAATCAATTTAATTAAAATAGTATATTTAAATTTTAACTCATAGTTGGTTCACATCTGTTATAAACATTTTCTCGTCTATCATTCATCGTTTATTCAATTAACCTAAAAGTTAGTTTAAAATCACTGAGTTAAATAAGTCAGTGAATACTCATACTCATAAATCACAGTAATACAAGAGAAAAGAAAGCAATACGCATGTTAGTCAAGTTTTTAATAAATCAATAAAAACATTTGATGTCATTTAAAGAACCTTATTATATTCAATAGTTTATCACTATTATATTATATTTATACAACTGTCACAGGAGCACCGTCTAAAAATTCTGTCAATTAAGACACGTCAATAGCAATATCATTTTTCATATACATGCATGGGTATCTTAGTGTTCCCCCCACTAGTATCATTAAGGATTGTCTCCAACATAGTCAGTCATGCATCTATAAGCATTCTATCAAAATCATTGTTTACTAAAAATATATTTTATTTTATTTGTGTAACACAATATACTCATAAATCATTTAAATAACAATGTGCACACACCATTGATACAATATGAAGAAAAATACAATATAATTCAAAATCATGGGCTTACAGTAATCTCAATATACCTAATGATAGTACCAGTAAATGCATTTGATCTAGAAGAAGCAAAATATTACCATAGTGTACGAAAATGATTACTCACCTCGATGTTCATTAATTTTTTTTTTTTTTTTACGTCAATTCTTCTAGAATTGAAAGCCTAGAGTAAACCTAGCATAATTTAATTAATTTCTTACTTTAAAAAACTATTAACTTTTTTAGTATTTAAGTATTAAATTTATTTTATGTAATATTGCTTAATTTTTATTCAATATACATATATATATATATATATATGTATNACTTAATAAAAATTTTAAGCCTTACCTTGGTCGCCCTAAACAACGAAATCGCCCAAACCACACGATTGTCTCCTCCTTCACACAGTTGTAGCATGCGCAACTCCGTCTCCTCTCTCTTACGGTTTTGGCTCCCTCTCGCACGAATGCTCGACTTCGATGCCTCCTTTGCCCTCACACATCACAAGTGCATCTTCCTTGTTTCCTCTTCCTGTGCACAACACCGATGCTGGCTCCACTGCTTGACACCCACTCGCCTCAATTTCGATCGAAGCACAGGAAGCCTGGCTAGCATCTGTCATCTATTGTATACACCGTTCAACTCTCCAGGTAAGTAGGCAACGACACTTTATAAGCCAAAACGCCTTTTTGAACTCTGCTCTCTCACTGCCTCTCCTCCATCTTCGGTTTCCGGAGCTTCTCAATTCCTTCTCTTTGGCTCTTCGTTTGCGTGACTTTGTGTCTCGTATTCTCTCCGGCTCAACTCTTCGGATTTTCTCCCCAGGGTAATAAAATTGGACATTAAAATCTTTCCTGCTTACAAAAATTTTATCCTTGAAATTTAAAAATGGACCTCAAATCACATCTCATTAAGCGTACCAACATTAACTATCCATAAATTTTTCTATTGAACTCCCTTATTCTATAATTTTGGTTGTAACTCTATGCCTGAATGGATGGTAACTATTACATTGAGTTATCTTTAATTTTATTTCTATATTTTTAAAATTTTCCTATAATTATCATATTAGTTATTTCATCTAGATTGCATTAATTAATTATAAACCTTGGCTTTGAAATTAATTTCTTCATGACCCAGCCCGGGGTTTGAAATTAACTAAGACGGTAACAAACGTCGAACGATATAAGTTAAATTTTTTATATCTTTTTATTAACATATGAAAGTGTCACTAATCAATTTAATTGAAGCAGTATATTTAAAATTTACTTTGTTACTGGTTGTCTGTCTTTTATAAATAATTTCTCGTCTATCATTCATCTTTTAATCATTTATTAGCATTCATTTTTGAAGTCACGTATTTTGAACACCTTTTTGAGTAATATGGGATCATATTGCGTCCTTACATAGCTTCCCGTGGACCAAGAAGTTCATAGAACCTTCAGCGAGCACACATGTTACCATTGATAGGCATCGGTCCCTGATATGAGGCGAGCCTGATGATCACGCTAATGTCTGAAGAACGTTTGGGACTTCTTATGCTCTGAACGATCCTTGAAATCCCCAAACCAGCACTTAAGGAGCTATGACTTGAAGTGGCTCGGTATGACCATGCCTAAGACAGGCGTGATCACGTCTAGGTTAACCTCAGTGTAACCACGCCCAAGATTGGTGTGATCACGCCCATGCCAACCTGGGATGCGATGTGGCGTAAATACGTCTGCATCGAATGTGGCTATGACACAGAGTACCTCAGCGTGGTGGCCTCCTTCGGAGCATGCCCACACCTGAAAGCCCTTCTTTGATGCATTTCACATGGTTGTTCCCCCAAAAACTTTGATTAGCCACTGTTAACCAGCAGATAAGAGGATTTGCCTAGATATTAATCCTAAAATGGCAAAGAGGAGGGAACGAGCCCATTCTACTTACGAATACTTCGCCAGTTCCTTGAGTCGAGAGGAGATATCCTCTTGGGCCATTCAATCGCGAGTTCATTCTCCAGTAGAGAGCAAAGGGAGAGCTTCTCATCCTCCTTAGAGAAAAGAGCCTGAGGGAAGAAGAGCGTAATCACATTCTTCCTCCATCCCTCTATGTCGACCACTATCGGCCATCTTCCTTCCCACCTTCTTCCTCTCCCACGACACCTCGTGGGGTCAGTTTGAGGAGGCATTCGAGAGGAACTCCTTAGGCAAGGCAAGCTTCATCATTACGTCGAAGAAGAAAGACGTATTCTCCATCCTCTCCACCGCAAAGGAGAATGGACAAGCTCAGAGAACACTCCTTCAACCACCGTGATGGTGAAACTTCCTCAAACTGAGCTTTCTTCATTTTTAGCGAGCCTTCTTACGTGTGTGTTAGAGATGTAAGATTAGCCATTTTGAAGTTGGACTAATAGTTACTATTGTAGGCAAATTAAATCATTGGAATGTGGTCTTCCCAAGTGCCTCCAAAGTCGAGAACACCCAGTCTTAACAAATCTTCCAATACATGAATTGTTCTTTCTGATTGTCCATCAATTTGTGGATGAAATGTTGTGTTGAAATGCAAGTATGTACCTAAACTTCGTTGAATTTCTTTCCATAATGTGGACGTGAATCTTTCATCTCAGTTAAAACTATAACTTTTGAAATGTCATACAATCTGATAACTTCTTTAACATAAAATCTAGCCTAATTTTCCACTAAATCTATCTGTCTGATTGGCAAAAGGTGAACTTTGTTAGCTGACAATAATAGCCCAAATATTGTCTTGATCTTTTTTGGATTAAGGAAATCCCATAACAAAATTCATAGCAATTTCTTCTATTTTCGTTCAGATATCGACAATGATTGTAGAAATGTGTTGGGTCTCTGATGTTCAGCCTTTACAATTTCACATGCTTAACATTGAGATACATATTCAGCAACAACCTTCTTCATACCTGGCCACCAAAATGCCAATCTCAAATCTTTGTACATTTTTGTGTTGTTCGAATGAATTATATAGCCTAAATGATAAGCTTCATGTAGAATTTCTCATCTCGAATCAGAAATAGCAGGTACCCATAAGTGCAGCTTATATTTGATAATGTCATTTTCATCCACAGTCAAATTAGTCATCCTTCCTTATTGACATTGTTTTAAAAAATTCTAGCCATTATTATCTTTCTGTGATGCTTTAATTTTATTAATTAATGTTTATTGTACTACCAACCGATGTAAATACACCATGCCACCTCTTTTCTAACTTCCAACTATAAGCATCAATTTCTTTAATCAACCCTGGCCTCTGAGCAAGTATCAGGCTTGCACTACCTGTGCATCTTAGCCAGGACAATACTGTATATCCAGAAGATTGTCTTTGATCAGCTCAGACCATCTTCGCTACCTTACATTCAGCTCTTTTTGTGTGAAAATGTACTTCAGACTCTGATGGTCAGTGAATACTTCATATTTCATGCCAAACAAGTAATGTCGTCAAATCTTGAGAACAAACACCATATCAGCTAACTCAAAGTCATGTGTCGAGTAATTCCTTTCATGTGGCTTCAATTGTATGGATGCATAGGATATGACCTTTTATTTTGCATCAGAACGCAACCCAAGTCTCTTAACAATACTTCATTGTAAATCTGGAATTCTTTTGTGCCCAATGGAAGAGCTAACACTAGTGTATTGGTCAAATATTTCTTTAACTCTTGAAAACTGTACATAACCGTATGGATCCATCCTTCTTTTTTACAAACAGTACTGGAGAAATCTACAATGAATTGTCCAGTCTGATAATACTCTTATCTATCAATTACTGTAACTGGCATTTCAATTCTTATATTTCCTTGAGAGTCATTTTGTATGAAGATTTGAATTTTGCAGACGTTTTTGGTTGTATATCAATATCAAATTCAACTTCTCGTTCTAGTAGTAGCCCTAGCAATTCTTTACGAAATACATCAAAAAGTTTTGAAATCATTAGATTATTTTTCAATTTTTGTATATCTTTATTTAGCGCTTCTAATTTTGCCATAAATACCAGTTCACTACTTCGCAAGTACTTTCCAACTTTCACTACACTAATCATAGAAAATTGTGTATTTTGATAACATAAGATATGATATGGCTTTTCACCATGCGATTTGAGTTTTACTCACTTTTTATATCATTCAATTGTAGCAAAACTTTACCAACTAATCCATCCCCAAAATGACATTAAAGGTCTAAATTGATATGATAATCAATTATGTTAGAAATTTCTTATCATGTGCATGAACATGCACTAGAAAGGTTTGAGTGGGAATGATAATGAGATTTGTTGGCAATTTCTCATCATGAACATAAGCATGTACTACACATTTTCTGCTAACATAAAACTCACTTTCTTAGGGCATAATTACACACAGAACAGGAAAAAAATACATAATATCAACATGTAAACTAACAACAAACTCATCAGAAATAATGAAACTCATCAGAAATAATGAAACTCATCAGAAATAATGAAATGGGATGCACCTAAATTGACAAGAACAGTGTCAGGTAAATATTGAATTAGGAGCGTACATGTAAACACTTCTTCAAATTCTTTGGCTTATTGAGAAAAAATTGCAATAGCTCGGGCGTTTACTTGTTGCTCAGCTCTGGATTATGAAGTTTCACCATTTGTATACACTGAAGGCTTTCCCAAAAAATGAGTTATGTTGGGTGACATGCCCAAAAATATGTTAATTTTATATATGTGTTTTATGCTCATTTTGAATGATATTGTACTTTAATGGAATGTACTTTACTTGTTTTTTATTGCAGGTACAAGAGATAGAGTTTTGAAAAAAAAAGGAAAATGGAGCAAAATGGGATCAAATGGAGCAAAAAAACACAAAATGAACCGGCACCTAGGAGTCAGACCCTGTACATGAATTAGAGAGCCTGGTGCCAAGGCATAAGGATCTGGAGCCTAGGCGTCTTCTAAAAGGTTGGCGCCTAGGTGCCCCAGTTAGACATATTTAGCATTTTCTTTAAGTTTTGAAATTGAATTAGTAGAAATTAGTTACTTCTTTTTAAATATAAACTTGTGACTTTATTTCCTAGATAATTGCCTGGAGTTTAAGTAAAGTTTTACTAAGTCATAAAAAGAGTTTTCACCTTCCCTGTGGGATCGATATCACGATTTTAAAAGAAAATTTTATATTACTTGAATGATTTCAGTCCTAGTGAAGCTTTAAAATCAATAATTAGAAAATTTAATACCTGCGTCACTAGGAGCAGTCGCTATAAGAAAAAAAAATTATATTATCAGCACAGAAAGGGGGTCAAGTTTTTTGCGCTGTTGTCAGGGACTAAAATTAAAGAATATATACACTAAGCAAGTACATCAAATCACGGTATCACTGGGCCGATTGCCTTCCAAAAATTTTTTAGGTTGTCTCTGTCCTTGAATTGTTAGTGGAATGTTATCTCTATTCTTTTGTCGTGACCAATTCATTTGAATATGTCTTGATTGTCCACATTTATAATATTTTCCATAATCAATTAAACACTACCAAAAGTATCTTTTTCCACACTTTTCTCAAATTGGATTTTCTACATGAGGTTGTAAGTGCTTACATTTTGTTTTAATTTTCTTTCCTTGGAATCATTCTTTCTTGTCAAACACCTTTTGCTTGCTTGTCTGAGGTTGCCATTATTAACTAGAAAAATATAGCTCATTTTCGATACTTCTAGCTCTTTCAATGAGTACTGAGAAATCGCTGATTTTAAATGTCAGTAAAGCCAACCTCAACTGTTCTCTGAGACCGCATAGAAATATGTGACACTTTTCCTTCTAATACTAACATAATGGGGTGTATATCTAGAAAGAGAAGTGAATTCTGCCTCATATTGCATAACTATCTTACATCCTTGAGTTAGATTGAAGAATTTATCTTGCAGTGTTAATCTGGTGGAAGGCAGAATAAACCAATCTTTGAAGACCTTGACAAAGTCATCCCACTAAACTTGTGGAAGAGGTTTCAGATGAAATTATTCTCCATGTTGTGTATGCCACCACCTTATTGTTTCATCTTCTATCATGAATGTAGCTAATACAACTCTCCTATTTTCCGTAAAAATCATACCATCCAAAATTTTTTCGATCTTCAGAAGCCAATCTTCAGCAACTGTAGGATCGCTGTCACTTTTGAATGCAGGTGGCTTGAAAGACTGAAAGATTTTCAAGTGTCGATCTACTTCTACCCCGGTTACAGATCTGGATCCTGTAATTGTGGACGATCTTTTGATAGCAGTCATTTTGGCAACCACTTGTGATATCAGTTACACAATGCTCAACACTTGGTAGCTCTGATTTCCTCATTGTTCTTGTTTTAATTTACATTTTTGTTCGAAATATTTTCAGATCTTACTTCATGCTTTGCACTTGGACTACAGGACCAGCCCTCAGAACTTTCTGATTCATATCTAAGCATGTCATATGTATTGGCACAATGTATTATTAACAAGCAATTTATCATATAATAATCCTATTGTGCATGCATCATACCTTATGTCGTATGGGTTACCCACCCCCCAATTCATCAACCTATAGTTTTTTATAAATCAATTCATATTTGATCTCATTATTATCTTTTCTAAATCAAACACGCTTCCATCATTCTCTTCATCCAATAATCATGCTCTGATATTACTTTCTGTTACACCCCAACTTGCCCCCCCCCCCTCCCCCCCTCTAAGAGTTGACTGAGGTGCGATAGAGGCGGATACGGACGACAAGACTAAATTCTCCTAACTTACAGAATCAGAACTCAAATGGGTGATGAACTAGTTTAACTAACTCGCCGCAGCATTTGTGATACATTGCATTTCATAATTCATTTCTATATATACTCGGAAGCATTAAAATCATATCATCCAAAATATGTATATTATAAATAACAGCTAAATCCAATATAGTAAAAGAACATGCCCAAAATATACATACAGGATCCCAAAACAATGGCACAAAAGTTATACAAAGATGCACCTAGCTACTCGCCCCGGTGCTCGTTCCCTTAATTGAAAGGCAACAGCGAAGAATGAGCAAGAAAGAGCTTAGAGAAATAATCAAAACTAACATAAGATTTTATACATGAAAAAGAAACAACGTGTATGCTTATATGAAACTGTATATTCCTGTACAAGTCATAACATACTAGCATAGTAGAAAACATGAATAGAGAACACGATTTATAAAAATGAATATAGCAATGTAAACTTGTGTCATAAGCATGAAATCATATGTATAATAAAAAACAGATTCATAGGCATATTCAGGAATTGTCCAATATATGTAATCATAAAATATCGTTGTATAGATGTCATTTCTAAATAATGTCACTTGTAAATATATAAGGCTAAACTATTTACATTTCCTTTCATCATAGGTCGTCGCCCTGCCCCAAAGAACATATAAACTATCGATAAAGATTGGGTTTCCCCCCAATATAGTAGTTATCAATAGCACCCTTGATACTCATGATTCACTAACATTTTGTCACCACCTAATAGCAAAAGTTCTCAAAGTTTCGTCTCTATATAAATATCAAAAGTCGAAAAAATTGCATCCCTGCATAGTGTACTTGCAAGCACTAATGTCATAGTCTACACATAACATTACTCATGATATTTCTTAAAATATATTACTTGTAGCATACATTTATAAACATTTCATATACATTATGAATCATAAATGAATACATGCAGTGTAACATAGCATAGCATAGCATCACATGTATAATAAAATAAGGCAAGTTACATTCATACATTTCCAAGTAGGTATTCATCTACATTATGTAGGAATTTCTAAATACATATGTTTTAAAAGAGTAATCATATGAAAATCTATAAAATATTTTTTTCTTAAATGATAAAAAATTATTTTACCTGACTTGACGGAGCAGCCCTACGATAAGTTCCTACACGTTCTTCTCAAGCCCACCGCCTTTGTATACACAACCTGGGAAACATGGACATCGAAGAAATTAATGAAATTTGGGCTCATGACATGAATTAACTGAAAACAACTTATTTGCCCAAAACATATCTCAAATAACTTTTCTGAAATCACCTATTTTCTCCACAACAATTCCTGACACCTTAATTTTCACTTCCTCCTCCAAAATATCATGCTAAAACCTCGACACATCCGATACAATTTCGGTGCCTCCGAAAGCCCCTGGAAATGAAAAATGCAAAATGAAAGCAAAAGAAAGGAAATGAAGGTCTAGAAATAACGGGGAAGAGGTATTCGTACCCAAAGATTTCACCCCGCAAGCCTAAACCACATCCTGCGACTTCCCTCTATGCTACTCGACCCGCCTGCTCGCCCTTGCACTGTAGAGTGAGGAACCAACAGAGAGGAGAAAGGAAGGAATTTCGAAGCTTTGGAGACCTAAAATGCAGCCTGTGACATCCCTGATGCCGCTCGACTCGCCTGCTATAGTGCAGGACTACGATTCTTCTCGTAGGAGGATTTCGAAGCACCGGAAACGATTCCATCGAAATCAACGGTAAAATTGCGAAGGAAGATCGGTTGTGAACGAGCGCATTTTCCGTCGGTACCTGTTTGAATTTCGGGATTATTGAATCACAAATAATCTGAAGGGATAATCTCTGCGGCATGTAAGTTACGTCAGAAGTCCGCCGTTGTGACAGTGCTTATGCGCGAGATAATGAAAGGAGGGGATTAATTAAGGTTTAATTAAATTAATTAAACTTATAATTTTAGTATTATAAATCTTCCGAACCGTTAACAGTTAACATAGATCATTTTAATGCATAAAATTTTACAAAATTACTTCGTCCAAATTTTGAGGGGTGTGAAATTTCATTTACTTTTCAAATTTGTCGTATTTTATATAATTTCTGAAATTTAAGCGTAATAAATACCCGATCTTCCACACTAGCAGAGTTCTTCAGGATGCCAAACTCTAGAATTTGATCATGAAAAACCTAATTTTTGCTTTACTTATGTCAGCTCGGGGGCTCAGATCATACTTCCAAAAGCATCAAATTCAGGTAGTCACTGACATTCTGTTTAAATCTATCCTTACTATACTAGAGTACTTTGGTTGACTTCTTAAGTGACCTATGAAGCTGAGTGAATTTGACATGACTTACATCCCTAGAATATCCTTGAAAGCACAAGCAGTAGTGAATTTCCAAACAGACTTCCCAGAACTGTGCTTGCCAAGTGAAGGATCAGTGTCGACCAAATGACATGGACCTTGTACATCAACGGAGATTCCAATCATGCGGGAGCAGGAATAAGACTGGCTTTGAATAGTTAAACTGGAGAGCATGTCAATCATCCGGTGAACATTGAGTTTAAGGTCACCAATGACCAAGTGGAATACAAAGCCTTGATTGTCGGGTTGTGCATATCCTACGATAGGTGTGTTCAGCACCTGTACGTAAATTCAGACTCCCAACTAGAGGTGAATCAGGTAAAGGGAGAATTTGAAACCAAAAGTGAAAAGATGGTGAAGTATCTCAGCGAGTCCATGGTCAAGGCCAAAATTTGGAGGTTTGTTGATTTCAGAATAGAGCACATCATCAGGAAGGACAATCAGGTGGTTGACCCCCTCTCCAAGTGTATCCTCCTGGGGGAGGGGACACCTTAGAAGTTATGGAGCAACCATTGAAGAACCCGAAGTAATAGAGTTGGAGACCGAAGGAATGAGAAGCTAGATAGATCCTTTAGGAGACTGGCAAAAAGTGGAAGAAATCACTGATCCAAAAAGGTTCAAATGTAAGACCACCCAATACCTACTAATTGAAGCAAAACTCTTTTGGAAATCAGCCACCTCTCTTTATCTAAGATGCATTGGTGAATAGAAGGATCTCCTACTAAAGATACATTTAAGAGAATATGAAAGTCATTTTGGAGAAAAGACTCCGACACATAGGATCCAAGACAATGATACTCTTGACCAACTCTTTGAAAGGATGCTAAAGAATTCTCAAAGAGGTAAGAGCAGTGTCAAAATTATGCACCATTACAATATCATCCAACCTAAAGGTTGCAGGCATTTCATCATCTGAGGAATCAATATCCTTGGACCATTCCCACCATCAAAAAGCCAACGTAAGCTTTTTCTAGTCGCAGTGGATTTTTTCACTAAGTGGATTGAAGCAAAGTCACTCACCCACATAATATTGGAAGTTATTTAGAACTTCATCTTGACATACCTCATATGCAGGTATGGACTGCCACTTATCCTCATCACAGACAATAGAACTCAATTCGTGGACAAACGAGTAAAAGACTTTTGCCAGAGCCAAGGCATCAACCTGAAATTTGAGTCAGTACATCACACTCAGACCAATGGACAAGGCAAAGTTGCTAACAAAATAATTTTGAACTTGTTGAGAAAGAAATTCAAATGAGCTAACAGGAAATGGGTCGAGCTCCTACTGCCCATACTCTAGGAAACCCAAACAATGTCTACCACTACATGCTAAATGCAATTTATGTTATCACACTAGATGGAGGCTATATTACCAGTAAAGTACAATCACTACAATAAGTGGATGATTACTGCTTCAGCTTCTGATGACTTGATAGAGTGACAGTAGGCAAATTATGAGGGGCAACACTCGCATTAGATTTGGTGAAGGATATATGTATCAACTCTGTTCTTTGTTAGGAGAGAAAGTGATGAGATGCACTGCTTGCTATTACAACAAGCATGTCCAAGAGAAAACCTTTGTACTCAGAGATCTTGTGTTGAAGAAGGTTGACCAAGCCACACTAGGGCAGTCGGTCAGCAAGGTAAACCAGACATAGGTCGGTCATTTTTCATTAAACAAAAACACGAGACGAGAAGTCCCACAAACATGGACCGAAGAAGGCCTGAAGCGTTTATCTCCTTCAAATTTTTTTTATACCTTTTTTATGAAATTTTAATGGAAAAGGTTGTTTCATCCCATTTCTTAATGGTTTTGTACATCAAGAATGTTAATATATATATATATATATATATATATATATATATACT
>JXCR01135154.1:17083-55411 GCA_002079205.1 Phalaenopsis hybrid cultivar
TATATATATATATATATACTAATTAAATATGTAATCACAAGTCAAACTGACACTCAAATTACTCTAGAAGCTTATGCACTCAAGCATCTAGCCAATACTTGAGAAACTTAACTTCGAGGAAGCGGATAACGATGATAAAAATATCTGATCAGAGTTATCCAAAAAAGAGGTTCCCAGTACTCACGCCTCCTCAACCTATTCCCAAATTTGAACCGAAAAATGTTCTAGAAGCAGTTTGCTACCCAATAACAATAAGCTTCAAATAGTGTACGAAGCAAATGACTCTAGAAGCAACTCGTGACGACAATCCCCGTGGGGGCATCAGTCCAATCGAGCAAACAAAACAGGAAATCTCCAAACTGATCTCTAAACAAGGGTCAGATGAAAATTTTGGAGATGGCTTCTTGCTCAAAAAGAAACAAGCTCCACGAAGCGCAGTGCACAAATTACCTTAAAATTGAGCCCAAATGGTATTCCAATTAAGGCCCCAATCCTCACACAAGTATACGAGATTCAAAAGGTATAAAATGTAAGCCAAACACCATCTCTTCTAACTGATGATGTAAGCCATCAGATCAATTAAAAATACGGGATAACCCATAGAAATGCATAACATCCAACCGACATCCAAACAATTAAAGGTCGACCCTCAATGCTCGAGTATTATAAAACATACGCCCCATAACACCCAACAGGGCTCGTGGCGGTTCTCTATCATATAACAACAAACTCTGTGAATGATATTGTGTCAATGGCCCACTCCAAATTTAAAATGCGACAAGTTCGACCAAGCAAATGGGCAAAGGATAATGTAAGAATCAGGTTGGGGAACTAACAAACACAATCGAGAGACTGGCTACATAAAATCAGGGGTGACCGAACAACACATACACCACCATCAATAAATGGTAAAATAAATAAGAGGTAAGAGCATAGCCAAAAAATCAACCGAACACCATATCAAATTTCATTCATGTAATCAATTGATTACTAAATTTTGTCATTACAACTGTTGGCATACATAAAAAAACAAAAAAAAAGAAAATTTTCCAAGTGTAACAAATATGGCGACTGAATCAGGTGTTAGACGAACCGTTGTCCACAGCCTGATCCTCCGGAGACTCAATGCCTCTAGTCGGTGTTGACTGGAAAGAGAGAAGCTTGGCAAAATCTGTCATATCATATTACTTTAGGCCCATCTATCCAGCCTTCATGAACAAATCGACTGTCGGCTTAAATACCTAGCTAGAGATGCTTGGCCTGGCTCGAGGTAAATACTATAATGTTCTTCATGGTAGCAATCTTCTCCATCAAATCTGCATTATCGTCTGATGTGATGAATAACCACTCTAATGTGCCCCCTAAATCATCATATGCCTCAGCCAACAAAGCCTCTCCTTTGGCCACCCATTCTTCAGCCTCGACTAAGCGAGCCTCCAGTTTAGTAACCTATTCTTTGGCAGCAAACGACCGAGCCCCGCAACCCTTGCTCGCCTCACTTCCTTAGTCTTTGATTTTCTAGCCCCTATATACCATTTTGTTAGGTGTTGGGACACAACTAGCCACAGTAGCTAGAATCGATCAACTAGGCGACAGACTACCGATGGGTTGTACTCATCTGAGTGCTTCATTCTAAGTTCTTTGACCATAGGACATTTGTGATGGTAGTGATGTGTTTTTCCTTGCCTGGGCAGCTGAGTACCAATTCAACATCATCAATAAGGGTGGACTGAAAGTCCCTAGTAACAAATTCTTTCAACTACTCCTACATAAGGCTCTAATCGCCCGCCTTACACTTCTTCTCAGGAGACATGAGATGATCCTCCTTAAGCTCTTGCAGTGAAGCATTACATCTCTATCATCGAGCATCCTCAACAGTAGTAAATTCCTCCCCAACAGTCGTTGCAACCATTAGTATTGGCGGATTTGGGAGTTCAAGGCAATGCCCAACGAGCCTCCCCCCTGACAATATAGATGATGAAACTTGGAGGCTCATGGCGAGGACTAGTAGGCGCATGGTCAACATACCCCACTAGAAGCTCCTTAGTTTTTTATTGTAAGCAATTAGGAGCTTGAGACCCTTCCTTTCCATGGACCCACATGCCTAAGTTCATCATAACAGGCTTTCGCTCGATCAACAATAAACCACAAGTGGATATGTTTTGAATTACGCCAGTAGTTTCATATACAGAGTGAAGTAAATTCAAACTAAGGAACCCAGCCACAGAACAAACAATAGCCCCATGTTCCTTCCTCTCAGTCGCAGAGTAACTGGATGCCTCTGGCTCTTTCCTCGATTGATACGCTTCCTCAAGCGGCCTCTTTTCACCAGCTGGGAAAACCTATCCAGCTGTCGTTTTTCCTCTGAGGTATCATATGTTGACTACAACTCTGGAGTCAACTATCCAAACTCACTTGGATTCAAAACATTGTTAATGAATGTCTCGTTGATATATTGCACAACCGATAAAATCTTTCCCTCAACACTTGAGGTCAGGCTTCAGTTCTGAATGGAGAATGATTTCTTCTTCTTGTACACTCCATCAGACTACCAGCTCAGCACCCCAAACTCCTCAGACGACATAATGTAAAATCGTTGTTTCCAATCCTTTATTTTATTCTCGAGGCCAATCAAGTGAAACTTATTGGTCAACCCAAAAACCAAATAACCATCGAGCTCCATTCAGAAGGAAAAGAACGACAGGTCTTCTAGGACATTCAAGGTACTTGCATCTACGACTCTCTCTTTTCTCAACCACACTTTTGCTTACCCCATTCAGGGTCAATGGGGTACCACCCAACTTTTTAGCTTGTTTTTTTTTTTGTGGTGTTCCTCTGATTGGCTTAAAGAAAATGTGAATGGGGCACTTCTACCTTGGTGGTTGGCAAGCATTGGGGTTATCATCCAAGATGAAATGGGTAAGATTATGGTGGCGGTTGGTCACAAGATATTGCACTGGGATACTTATGGGTTGAAATGGAAGCTATTTTATACATTGTGAACATTATTGAGACATGGAGATGGAAACTAACGACATTGTGGTGGAAGGAGACAAATTCAATGTGTTATATTTCCTTTGACAATCCATGCAAGAAACTTTTTAGTGCCGCCATAACAAGCTTAGTCCAAATTTAGCATTTCTTACCAGATTCGGAGAGGAGCTCTTCTCTCATACATTTAGGTCTAACAATGAGGTTGCTCATTTCTTAGCACGGTTTACTTTACATGATAGTTTTGTTGTTAAATGCTTACATGTTAGTCATCTCTTATCTTTTTTTGTTGAAAAGGATAAGAATTTTTTGGGGCTACTATCTAGTAGTTTCTTTCTTTTGCTTTTTTTGCTATGACTTTTTAGCCCTCTTTTGTGATATTTTTACCTTCTATTAATGCAAAATGCACACCCTTCACAAAAAGAAAATATGTAGGAGAATAACTCCTGCAACCACAAACCCTCCATTCGTCGGTAGTAGACCACATATGTCATGATGGTCGCGATGAAGTTGGGTTGCAGAAGTTATTCTTAGACCACAAATGTTATTTGGATCACCTCAGTGTGGTTCAAGACCTACCACAACTCTATACACAAAGGTTTTTGCGACCATAGAAAGAACAAATCCTTGTATAAAATCAACTCATTGTCATACAGGTTAGTCTCCTAAATGTCATAACCGACCATCCTTACGTTGTTATCATAGAATATGTGCACATCATGAATCTTCACGACATCAGTCGGGCCAATGGTTGAAAGTTCCATCATTGCAAACAAACTGAAGTACTCCAGAGAATACTTTTTGCCATACCCTAAGAGCCAACCTTGATACGTGGAGGAGCAGAAAGGGAATACAAGTCAAATAATGGGGAAAGAGTCAAGTGCATCAAAATTTCCTAGTAAACCCTTTATATAGGGTGCTAGCGAGATTTTGAGCGCCGCCCAAAAATGGCACCTCAGTTCCAAAAACCATCAAATGGGCACAAATTTCTAAAAAAAGTACACTATTTAAATTTAATTCACTAATAAATATTTTATTTCATTCAAATAGAACATATTTTACAAAAGGGTTGTCGGCCACCTCGAGCAAGAAGAGTCCTCGCTAAACCAACTTCTGATATAAAAACTTGATCACCAAATCTAAACATATTCATTTTTTTGATTTGGGTTTGAGATTCAAGAAAGGTAGAGGTTGTTCAAAGGTCGGTCATCTCAAGTTTCAGAACCGTCAGCCCTGTTGAGTGTTCCATCCTCAGGGTCCCCATTTTTGCCTCTAGCTCCTTCACTACTACTTCCAGGGGAAAACCACCCTCTCACAGGCGCTCCCTGGGGGATAGTCGGAGGACCCATGGTCATTTCACCCTGTACCTAAATTAGGATCCTCCATCCACATCAATGACATAAGCTGAACGACACCCACCATCGATGAGTCAGCACTCGCGAACATTTCACCTATGTGATTAAAAAACATCAACATAACAAAAGAAGTTAATCAAAATGGATTATTTCCACATACCTAATTATTGGTCTAGTTCCAACCATTTGATGGAAAGGGAACTCTCATCAGGTCAAACGCGACGCCATACCACTCTCTCCTGATGTCCAGCTCCAAAGCCACATGCAATCCCGCCCACGAGTCTTAATGGTGGAGCAAAAACTTGCATTTAGGGAACTCCAGCAGCCTCACTTTGAGGTGGCCCTAGAGTGGGAGTCGCTCAGTTGAGGAACCACGAGTCACCACTAGGGGTGCATTCGAAACGTCTGCAAGGATGCTCATCTTTGTTTCTCTCTGGTCGGAGAGTCAAAGAATCAAAGAATCCAACCTCATCACTATCCACCATTTGTCTTTTCTTGGAAGCTGGTGCTTCATTTGCCATATCCCCTCAGGTTGGGCTATTTCCTCCAGCCTCCTAGCTTCTGTAGGCTTCTTCATATTGCCAGGCCAATTCTCCCCAAAGCTCTCTCTTAGAATGTCCTTAAAAAGGCATCCAACAGAGACATCTTACCGTTCGCCATTATTGCCACCTAGAATAAAACAACACACACAAAAAATGTGAATGACTAGGAAATCCTCATTGTACTATTTATAAAAGACTACAAAAGCTAAAATTGAAGGAGTTGTGTTATTAAAGCACTAATTTTGACATAAATGTATCTACTTTTTCTATTAAATTCTCTTATTTTTATTATAGCACAACTTTTAAGAAACAAGAGAATCAGGGGAACTAAATATGTACACAGACAACGTGTCAACACAAATATCAAAGGAATTGTATATTCCCAAAGACAAGTGTGGTTAAAGATGGATCACTGGAAGTCAAAGATCACAACAACATTAATCCATGAAATCCAATGTCTAACCAAGGCCACTCCAATACAAAACTTGTTGAACAACAAATATGTTAAACAAGGATCAGGGAACATCTCTACAGAAAGAATATCTATCAAGCCCCTCAAAACAACACCATCGATCATTTTGGAAAGAACGTCAAGGGCTCTTCACAGAAACTAGTGCATAATATGGCACCAACATAACCCCTTAGTGAATTTCCCGTCGAAGAGGTGAAGCTACCTATCAGATTACGGTAAAGCGCCCCTGCCTTGGAAACATGCTTCCCCTTGATAGCAGGAGTCTCCCCAAAAGGGAATGAAAAATTCTAATCAGATCAAGAGAGCCAGCTAATCGATGGTTTATAGCTTGGCCAACCGTAGGTCCTTAGCTTGGTTAGACGAAGGTCCACACCTTGGGAGACTAAAGAACTGCAACATAATCGATCAAAAACCCTACAATTCAGTCAGCCAAAAGTCCATAATTCAACCGACGGAAAGTCCATAGTTCAGCTAATCGAAAGCTTATAATCCGGTTGACCAAAGACCCTCAGACAAATTAAATGGAGACTCAGGCTCAGACGACTGGAGGATGAGATAGCCAAGTCGGAGATTTTTTATTTTATTTTATTCATGTATTTATTTATCATCAAAATGCCCCATGATACCTTTATTTCAAACAGTGGTAGGCAGATAATTGTATACTTCATGCCCCTAGTCTATAAATTTCTACAGCAAAAGGATAATAAATTATTCAAGCTAATCTAATCCCTTATCCTCTCTCTCTCTCTCTTCACGCCTCCTAGTCTTTATTAGGCCTACAATTGTGCTAAGTCTTGAAAATTTAGAGCAACTCAATGGGAGAGTTGTAAGAAAAGTCATGTGATAGAAGAATTGATTAGTGTAAGAAATAAATAAGTGAGTGATAGAATCGTATAACTAAACATGTGTAAGAGATATGCAATGATGCAGTGATGAGCTAGCAGGTGAGAAAGCAAACCCACGTGTTGGTGAAAGAGAGCAAGCAAGATGCCTTACTACAGTTGTGCGCAACTAGAAAGTAGGCAAGGTAGCCATTGAATGTATAAGCATAGCTAGCAAACAAGCGCAATCCATGCGAAGGGTGCCAAAATCAGACCCAAAGCGAAAGTCTGACTTGAATAAGAAACAAATATGTCGAGTTCAAGCCAACCCACGTAAGATTACTGGCAAGTTTGAGTTGATTTCAAGTGATCCAAAAACAATGGCTGCATTGAGGCCACCAAAAAAAATAATTGAACCAATTTGATTATACTTTTGTTTATTTTTTTCATTAAATAATCATATTAAAATTTGGTATTTTATATTTTTCAAGTTTACAAGTACATATAGTCGAGTAATCATCAAGTTGACACTATCCTATCACAACTAATGTATTTATCATGCATGGCCAGATATTTGAGTCAGGATCATATTAAAATTTTTAGCATATTTAATAAACAAATCAGATTATTATTTGAGGTAGGTAATTTTTGGCTAAACACAAAGTAGACCATTAGCCATACTTAACAGCCCTAATTTGTATTATATCTACAGGTCAATTATATATTTGCACGAGATAACATTGGCAATATGATTACTCTTATCAAAAAGGAAGTTGGATAACACATGAATGATAATGGATAACAGAGTTACAACATTGTTGAGTTCATTTTTAGTTAGAAAAGGATCTAAATCCATGCAATCGACTACAATGGAGTCAAAAGGAGAAACAATGAGGATGAGGATGCATCAATTAAGAACATAGCATCCATGCGGGGTCCATGCGGGGTCATTCATTAAGGAGACATTTGAGGTTAAGCATTGCACAAAAAGAGAGAGCGTAGGTCAGAATCAATGGTTTGAAAGGAGCTTGGAAGGAAGAACAAACACATTGCTTAGAGAATCAATGAAGAAGCAAAAAGAATAAAAAATCATAAATAATGTAGTTTTGTGACTTGAATTGCAAACTAAAGTAGTAAAACAATGAAGAACTTAGTGTAGAAGGAGAACTAAAGTGGTCAACCGAAGAAAATAAATGAGGAATGAATGAGAGAATGCCTCGAAAAAGGGAGGCATGATGAAGAAAAGAATAATAGAAAAAAGAAATCACATGAGAGAGGAGAAAAATTCCTACAAGGGAGGTCACGTGAAATCCTTCTTATATTTCATTTCTTACAAGACACGAAATCTTACTGATAGAATAAGTCATATTGGAAATTGGAAAACTACTCATGAACAAATATTAAATATTAAAATATCAAACTATTCAAAAACAACAAAATAATACCCAACAGTCATAATATATTGTATTGGGTCACCATCTCTTTGATCAAGACAAGCTACTCAACTGATAGCCTAATGTCATAAGACGAGGCACTTGCATAAGCACATCTTACAAATAATACTCGTATGTAAGCAGCGCAAAACACTGAAGTTGCCAGAGTGCTTAGGCCACCTCCTGGCTTGCTTTTAATACTTAATACCTCAAAGCTTTATAGATTGTGGTAGGAAACTCTACCTTGACTCTTGAATAGTGGATACTGAGTCATGCTATTCCCACATACAATACCACCTTTAAATGGCTTGAGATCAATCACACGTCCATCCATGTTCCACGAAACAATTACTAATAAAAATACCTCAGCAACACAATAGACATGTTTGTAAAAGCCTTAAAAAATATGCATGAATTACTGGAACCATTAGTATAACATTGTTTCGCAATTAATTGATAGATATCGCTGACTAGTTGGAAAAATCCGATCCCAGTTGAAGAAGTAAGAAAAACATACATTTGAAGGACATGTTAAAATATTGATTTACTTGTAGACTCTGTACAATAAATGCTTTCGAAATAAGACTTGATGCAGCAGAGCAAACCTAATCAAATGTCACCCAACAATAAATATTCACTTCCCTACCAAAAAAAAAAAGCTAACTAAACTACACTAAAGAGGAAGAAATATGTAGAAAATTTTGGAAGTTAAAAAAGAACTTATCACGCCCAAGTGAGACAACCTACCAAGATTTCATAAGTAAAGAATTTGACTTAGAAAAAGTGAAGCGTACGTAATATTTCCCTTCAGCTAACAAGTACGCCAACTGCTTATAAGAAGCCACATATAAACACTAGATGCTTAAAAATAATAAAAATCTGATGTTGATAGGTGAGTGGAAGTAATCGTAAAGAAAGAAATGATTCATAAGCAGGAACAAAACCCTGAGAATTCTACTGACCTGCACATCTAATCAACTTCAATCGACAAGCGTACTCCTGCTTCAAAGATATCTGCTGAGCTTTTTCATTCACAGTAACATAAGAAATGAGAATGAAATGCGCATCAAGATCACTAAAGTACATGTTACCATAGATTTCCATGGAGGAGAAAAAAGTGCAACGCCCCAAAAGGTTTGAATTGCCTCTAAGATTAACATGAGTTCTTTATTTTTATTTGTTATAATAATATTTACAAAAATATTTCAAACAAGATATCAAGGCCTAGACTATTTTGTATAGATGACATAATTTTAATTATTGAGATATGCAATGAAATTCACGAGATATAAGAAGTGGAAAAGTCTTTAGAAGATACAAACAATTAAAAAATAGAATAAATATTTAGCATATGATAAATAACTTTAAGGAAAATATGCTAATAATTGTTATTTAATAATTCAAAGAAAAAATATTACCTTGATGAAAAAGGTTTAAATATCTTATATTTATTATTTAATAATAAAAAAATATAAATAAAAACACAAGTTCTAGAATTGAGGTTATAAGATTAAAACAAAGGCATCCCTGAAATTTTGTAGCATACAATGATGCCATATAGGCTTAAAAGATAAATTTTTTAAGAAATTGTGGCAATGATATATATATATGTATCCCATTGTTGAACTATAAATAGTCCTGGCTATCTAAATTAAGCAAGGCAAAACTCGACTACTAAAATGCATGTGGCATAAATATATATAAACAAATAATAATAATAAGATGAGTAATGAAATTACAATGTTAGACCAAAACACCAAAAAACTAGTGTCATCTATTTAAAAAAAGGCAAATGAAATTTGAATTTAGGCAGTTTAAAGATGTACAGTGCTGGATAAAAATTATGCCCAACAAATGGAAAAATTATTCCATACGGATAGCGTATGCAGCAATGCATATGCTGTCCAATCTACACCGTTCATTAGGACAAACATGTATTTTGATGGGCTCCATCTTTATTTACTTTTTTTTTAAAAAAAAATGATGGACGGTGTGATCTCCTTGTGAAATAATTTTTCCAACAAATCAGTTAATAAAACCTATCTCCAAAGATTAAGCAGAAAAAAAAGGCCACAGGTAACAGTAATTCAAAATAATTTGTGAAGAAAGTCACTCAAAAGATAACATTAAACAAAAAATAAATAATAATTCAGGATTTGTAGAGGCTATTTATTGACACCCTCATGGCAGTCAAGTGTTTCCCATGTCAACAACTCGTTCAAATCATCAAGCACCCACAACCACAAATGGAAAAAAAGACCAATTTATCAATTTCATTAATCAATCNATTACCTTCATGAAAAAGGTTTAAAGAAATATAAATAAAAATACAAGTTCTAGAATTGAGGTTATAAGATTAAAACAAAGGCATCCCTGAAATTTTGTGGCATACAATGATGTCATATAGGCTTAAAAGATAATTTTTTTAGAAATAGTGGCAATGATATATATATATATATATATATATCCCATTGTTGAGCTATAAATAGTCCTGGCTATCTAAATTAAGCAAGGCAAAACTGAGAATACTAAAATGCATTTGGCATAAATATATATATAAACAAATAATAATAATAAGATAAGTGATGAAATTACCATGTTAGACCAAAACACCAAAAAAATAGTGTCATCTATTTAAAAAAACATGTATTTCGATGGCCACATTTTTTATTTATTTATAATGATGGAAGATGTAGATCTCCTTATGGAATAATTTTTCCAACAAATGAGTCCATAAAACCCATCTCCAAAGATTAAGCAGAAAAAAAAGGCCACAGGTAACAGTAATTCAAAATAATTTGTGAAGAAAGTCACTCAAAAGATAACATTAAACAAAAAATGAATAATAATTCAGGATTTGTAGGGGCTATTTATTGGCACCCCAATGGCAGTCAAGGGTTTCCCATGTCAACAATTCGTTCAAATCATCAAGCACCCACAACCACAAATGGAAAAAAAAGACCAATTTATCAATTTCATTAATCAATCAGTTCTTCATAGGCCTCGTAAACACTCTATCTACCTACCGCCTTCAGAGGGAAAAATAAATAAAACCGGACCAAAGAAATAGAAAACAAAAAGAGAGAAGTTTGAATTTCTAGATCTAGATTCTAGACTATTTACAAGCGCCGCAAAATGGAATAATAACCGCAAGCCTGAGATGCTTTTCTTCCCATCACAAAAATAAAAACTGGGTGCAGCATCTCCAGCCGACAGAAAAGAAAATAGATGAAAACAACCAATCAGGAAGGCCTTCTCTGCAAATCCATATCATCACTGGTGCTTCGAACGCCAATTGGCTTGTAGTCCGCATTCAACTTTCCATCACCGCCTCGTCGGAGATGGAACATCTCTCCTCTGTATCTTCGAGGTGAATCTTTACGTTGAGAATCGATGCTCCTATCAAATCTTCTTGGACTCTCCCTCCGCTGAAACACAGAGGGCCTCGGTTGAAGGTCGTGAACCTCCGTTCTACTTCCATTACCTTCCAAACGTTCTTCAGGATCCAATGATTCATATCTATGACTTCTCCCCCTTCTGCCATCATTTCTACTATCATGCCTCATTCCCCTGCCAAAGTCAGTATAATCATAACACCTTCCAGAATAAATTGGTTGACAGCAATCATCCGGCCTCACAAGCCTATTGCTCTGGGAGCAAAATCTGGCTGGCGGGCTTCTCCCTGGAGGACGACTTCTAGGTTGATGCTCCCCAAGGTGATCATGGAAGATCCTCTCATTTTCAAACCATCTTGAAGCATGTGGTGGTGAAGAATGACTTCGAGATGAAGGAGCGTGAGAAGATAACTCTTCAGCATGNCGACTTCTAGGTTGATGCTCCCCAAGGTGATCATGGAAGATTCTCTCGTTTTCAAACCATCTTGAAGCATGTGGTGGTGAAGAATGACTTCGAGATAAAGGAGCGTGAGAAGATAACTCTTCAGCATGCATAAACTGGTGCTGCGGTGATCTCCTTCTCGGGATCCTTCNACAAGCCTAAGATGCTTTTCTTCCCATCACAAAAATAAAAACTGGGTGCAGCATCTCCAGCAGACTGAAAAGAAAATAGATGAAAACGACCAATCAGGAAGGCCTTCTCTGCAAATCCATATCATCACTGGTGCTTCGAACGCCAATTGGCTTGTAGTCCGCATTCAACTTTCCATCACCGCCTCGTCGGAGATGGAACATCTCTCCTCTGTATCTTCGAGGTGAATCTTTACGTTGAGAATCGATGCTCCTATCAAATCTCCTTGGACTCTCCCTCCGCTGAAACACAGAGGGCCTCGGTTGAAGGTCGTGAACCCTGATGCTACTTCCATTACCTTCCAAACGTTCTTCAGGATCCAATGATTCATATCTATGACTTCTCGCCCTTCTGCCATCATTTCTATTATCATGCCTCATTCCCCTGCCAAAGTCAGTATAATCATAACACCTTCCAGAATAAATTGGTTGACAGCAATCATCTGGCCTCACAAGCCTATTGCTCTGTGAGAAAAATCTGGCTGGCAGGCTTCTCCCTGGCGGACGACTTCTAGGTTGTTGCTCCCCAAGGTGATCATGGAAGATCCTCTCGTTTTCAAGCCATCTTGAAGCATGTGGTGGTGAAGAATGACTTCGAGATGAAGGAGCGTGAGAAGATAACTCTTCAGCATGNATCTACTTCCATCACTGTAAGTACAAACCAACTTCCCTTCATGTTGACGTTCTATAGTTTCAACTGCCAATTCAGATGGAGAACAAAAATCAGACTCAGCTTCAAAAAAATCCACTTCTCTACAGTCTGACCCATAGTCCACGTGTTCAGTTTCCGCTTCCTCAACTCCTGGTTCCCAACTATTTAGAAGAGATTCTCTCAACTCTCCATCTTCATATTGAGAACAATCATTTCCAAGAGGGTCAATCTTTTCCAATCCAGTAGTATGATCAGTATCAAATGGACAAGCATCTGAATAATGTTTCGAGTCAAAATGTTCTAATGAATCCTTAACCGAGCGCTGCACATGACCATCTGCAACTGTTTCAGATTCCTCNATTGATCTGCTTGCATTAGTACTCCTTTCAGCACTTAAGGCAAAGTGGCCAAGTTTCCTGAACATATGAATAGATGAAGCAAATGAAATGATAACAGAACTACAAAACAAAAGATAAGCTGTATGCTAATGAAAAGGAAATTACTTGTTTTCCATTGTATAAGATGCATCCTTTCTATATAATGTATCAGAAGATTTTGATCTTTCTACTCTTGAAGATGCAACCTTTTTAACCGACGAAACTACCGTTCTTCTAGCATATTCACCTTTAACTGATGTTGTGACAGAAGCACCATCATGATTCCAAAGTAGATCGACTGCCCTTCGAGGCAATTTGTCCCATCCTGAAGACTTCGGTCTAGAACTGTCTTGTTTAATTGATTTCCCAGGAACATCACTCGAGACAGTAGGTACATTAGATGTCAGCAATCTGTTTTCATCTCTTGCAAGCACTTCACTCACAACACTTACATCCATAATTTTCATCGCAGATTCCTCAACATAATTGACATTTGAAGCATCTTTCGTCAAAAAGTGCTTTTGAAAACATTTAGATTGTGAATCATCTTCTGAAACCCTCATTCTACTTCCATCACTGAAAGTAGAAACCAACTTCCCTTCATGTTGAGGTTCTATAGTTTCAACTGCCAATTCAGATGGAGAACAAAAATCAGACTCAGCTTCAAAAAAATCAACTTCTCTACAGTCTGACCCATAGTCCACGTGTTCAGTTTCCGCTTCCTCAACTCCTGGTTCCCAACTATTTAGAAGAGATNAATGATCATTAGAACAACCTACAGTATCAATAGCTATGTTATCATCATGCAACATTTCATTGACATTTTTGTCCTCAGCAAATGGATCAAAGGCGTTCAGAGAAGGAAGGGCACTATGAGAGTACATTTCCACACTCAAATTTACATTATCAGTTTTATACTTCTCATCAGATGCATTAACCGCCTTTGTGGAGAGGTCCCTATCTAATAGCGCAGAGTCTTTAATGGGATGAGCATTTATAGTAGCAATGCAACAATTCTCACCACCACCTGCCAGACATGTTTTCTCAGGAGCATTTGCCATGATGAACCTAGCATCCTTAAACTGGCACTCTTCCTGCAAAGATTCACAGACTTGAGTCCCGGGTAAGCCACTTTTTTTTTTATCACAATCTGCCACAGGACTAACATGCTTTCCATCTCCCTCCTCAAAACATTGTGATATATCTTTATTATCAGCGGCTATCAATCCAACTTTGTTAATTCCAAAAACAGCTTCATCCTGACCAAGTCCTTGGTTTCCATACATTGTGTCATGACTCCCATTACTTTTAGCATGAGAATGAGGTGGATCAGAAATAGACAAGTCATCTGAATGGGTTTCCCATACATCCATAACTGTATTAAGATCCCAATGAAGTCTATCATCACGATTAAGCGCCGATTTCCTATTGCTTGAAAAACTCTGCAAGGAACCAACATAATTCTTTCTCTTGGATTCATCAAACCTTATTTGATCTGGTTCTCTACCACATGATTCCCCAGCAGTAAGAGATGCCATTGATGGTTTTGGTTTGTTTCCAAGTTCAGGTTTGGATGGCTGGTCCATACCTTCAAGTGATTCTGAAAACCTTAATGATGAGGGATTTTCATCAAATGAATGTCCTTTAATTGTTGAACTCCTACAATCCATGGATCCACTCTCTATGCTACTATAACAAGCAGCAGCTGCCAGGATAGAAATACCAGAAAAATCAGCAGAATCACCTGAACGTTCATCAATGTCTTCCAAGAACCTTTTCTCGTCAGCAGAACTTTTCTTTTGACTCCAATCCAATCCATTAGAAGAATACATGCCAGATTCATCTCGTTTAAGAGATACTTGGCTACTTTCAAGTAAAGCGGGGCCGCTTCCATAATTGTGATCACAAAACCCAGAAGATGACAATATAAGTGGAGCGGACTTAGAAGGAAGTAGAGAAAATCTCCTTTTCTTTATTGGAACACTTTCTAAGTTATCACTGAAACGGCGACTAAGAACACTAACGCCAAACTGCCAGGAGAAAAACATCGTTAATCATATAGAAAAATACCACCCTGCACAAGCATTTGTAAAGTACAGCTATGAATGCACACCTTCTCAGATTCGGAGACCAGCATGTCCCTTTCTTTCTTTGAAGTTTCATCAGAAAGATCCTCAATATCTTCCCTATTCTTGACTGTGGATTTCTTTCTATTATCTTGAGTAAAATTTCTTGCTCTCCTTAATGCCCTCTGCTTACCATTCGAAGACGTCTTCCATTTTAATTGAGGATCAATTACTCCAGAAAACTCTGCTCCCAAAGTGCTCCACATCCTTTTTGATAGGCTACCAGGTTCATCAACTGAACAAATTCCACCACAGCTGCTGCAAGATCTTGAACTTTCTTGACCCTCAGGTATCTCAAGGGGGGAGGAGGTAAACCTCTTGTGGCAGGTACAAAAGTGAATCTGTGATAGAAAAGCAAGAGATCATGATTTTAACCACTCTGCTGCCTGAGTTGATATAACATAATAAACTTGGGAATCATTGTTTAACTGACCATCGATTAATCACATCATGTTCTANCTGCTGCAAGATCTTGAACTTTCTTGACCCTCTGGAATCTCAAGGGGGGAGGAGGTAAACCTCTTATGGCAGGTACAAAAGTGAATCTGTCATAGAAAAGCAAGAGATCATGATTTTAACCACTCGGCTGCCTGAGTTGATATAACATAATAAACTTGGGAATCATTGTTTAACTGACCATCGATTAATCACATCATGTTCTAACAGAATAGTGATAGACTGCAATTTATATGTCACCAAAATCCCAAAAGAAAATGTTGTCTCCTGCAAACCAAATATACACATATGGCTTAGCCACTGAACAAGAGAATTCAATGTATGACTTTAAAGTGCCCAAAAAATTACATCTAGCAAATCAACAGTGAAACAAACAGTTCAAAGGGCTGACAACATAAACCTACATGATACATCAAGCCTGGGCTGATACAACATGGGGGACGCTAGGGCCTTCATTTTTAATTTTTTTTAAATAAATCCCTNGCAAGAGAATTCAATGTATGACTTTAAAGTGCCCAAAAAATTACATCTAGCAAATCAACAGTTAAACAAACAGTTCAAAAGGCTGACAACATAAACCTACATGATCCATCAAGCCTGGGCTGATACAACATGGGGGACGCTAGGGCCTTCACTTTTAATTTTTTTTAAATAAATCCCTGACAGAAACCTCTCCCAATTGCCCATGTTATGCATATTGCATACACATGCCTTGCGCCATATGTCATAACACCATTCTCGGCCCATGTTGCCATGTAGGAGACGACGCAAAGCCAAAACCCTCATGTAATCACACCATCCAATACCAACAACCTAGTATTGTAAGTATTTATTTTCTTCCAATTTACTTCTCAAGCTATCGCCACTTAGAAAAAGCTATTCGTCTTTTTTAGCACTTAGCACCCATTTCTCCTCCAATATGGCAAATTGTGTTCCTCCTTTTTTTTATATAAACAACCAAAATTTTATTGAGAATGAGAAATATAGGGTAACTCCGCTTTTTCACACACTGTTGATCTCATTAAAACGTTCTCCAGCAAGCTCTCAACATGGATTCCTCAATTTTTTTATTGCCGAGGGTTTTGAAGTTTGAATAGATGTGAAAGAGGAAGATAGACAAGGACTATAGGGTCTGTTGCAATGAGTTAAAATTTTAAATTTTAATATAATCTTAATAAGTATATTAATTAATCAAAAATAAATTAACCACAAATTTATATCATTTATAATTTAGTTTACAACAACAACAACAACTAAGCCTTAATCCCATTACGTCGGGTCAGTTACATGAATCCTTTTTCTCCAATATAATTTAGTTTAACTAAATAAACATTATTGTGATTAATCAATTCAATTGTGTTAATTAAAAATTAAATAATATATTATCTTATACTAAATGTGATTTAGCTAATCTAATTAAAGTTCAAAAATTATGTCCAACTTTAATTGATCCAAACAAAATAAATTAAGTATAAAAACAATTCATTCCAACTCAATTTAATAACAAAGTTTGATCGAAAAATATGAAGTACTTACTAAATATATATATAAAAGGATGGCTAGAGGCTACGATACGAGCCCCTAGCCCCCCTCATGTGCCTAACCACTCGATCCTGCACTGCATGGCAAATGCACTAAGGCAGGACCGAGCCCGTGACACCAGGGGACCTACGCTAGGCTGGACTACCAAAGAATCATGACGAGCGACACACACACAAACACAGATATATATACACTTTTATTATTGGAATAACTCCAAATTTTATGTTGAATTTTGTATGATTTTTAATTTGAAGTGTTATCTTATAATATGTGATTGTATCAAAGGAAAAGGAAATTTGGAGAAAGTACCTTGAGAGTGTCAATTTGTGCACCAATTAAGAAAATTTCTAGATTTCACCCTTGCCACCAAGGCAATGCATATGATGTATCAAGCCATACTTGTCAATGGTGAATGACGCGCCACACCACAAAAGCCTTCGCAGAGCCATAGCGCATAGCGCATGGTTCATAGCACAGCTCATGCCGTTTAAAATGTGGTGCAAATTATTACGAATTTATTATAAAATTCAGATAAACGTGAAAGAATATTAAATTAAAAGATAAAATAATGTTATCATAATTCTGCATAATAACACTTAAATTCATGTATTAATAATTTTTATGTTATATATAAATTAATATTAAAGTTTAGATGTTAGATATGCAAACATAAAAAAATTGAATTGTATGGATGTAAATTATTTCTTATTTTCTTCATAAGAAATCTAAAAAATCAACTTTTCGCGAATCATGGGAGCAATGCAGTGTCTTTGCCCATGCACAACACAAATAGAATGCACCATTTTAATTTGCCGCACTGTGCCATACGACGCAAAGAGTGTACCACAACACACCATATATGCTATAATGTGTCATTCTGCGCCATTGGCATATATGTATCAAGCCCAAAAACCCCTATGAATAGTCATGCATCTCTCAATTCAAAGTCAACAATGAAATGGCATGAACATTGAAGACCAAAATTTTCCTGTCCACCTAGCGCATTCCAGGGATACGAGGTGTGGAGTTTCCAATCCACTAACAAATCAATCATGCCCAGCACCATTCTCAGTTTCCAAAATTATCAACCTCAAATGAGGCGCCCAACTGAGTAGCACGTCATGAGGGTTGGACTAAGCATCCTAAAGCCAGCTTCCTTTCGAATGGATCATTAATGAAATAAAACAATGGCAAAAAATATACTGCCGGACCAAAAGGAGAAGCAAAATTCCGAGTTGCAGCATCCACCAAAATTCCATCAGGCAGTTTAATCTTGAAACTTCAAAAACAGTTTGATATAGATAGTATATAACATATCCAGAAGCAGACCTGCCCCAAATCAGATGAATTTATAATCAAATTGGAGAAGGGAAGACATCATCAAGAGCAAGAAGCATCTCATGCAAATATGGCATTAACAAAAGATCCCCTGCAGAAGCAACAGAAAAAAGACCGAGGCATTATTTCTCACACAAGCCAGCAGCCATCAACCACCAAAAGCTATTGTCTAAAAAATACGCAGGAAGTCTGATGACAACTAAAGAGCAGAACGTGAACAACATAAAGGGAGGCGGAAGAGCCCAATCTGCAGCAGGGAAATTATAAACGTGCGCCAATACAGGATCTTCATTCATAATTCCATTCCAGGCCAGATCCAGCAACTAGACCTAAATCCATGATAAAAGCAAAATCTCATCCAAATAAGGCCTCGCCCAGGTTGAACTTCGTCTTACTCAGACTTACAGCCGGTAACACAAGGGGCAGATCTAAAGATCATGAAACAAGGCATCCCTCTCCGAGAAAGACAAACAAGCCCTAAAACCTGTATCCCCATCTTCTTCTCTCAATTTACAAAGCTAACTCCAGATCGCAAAACAAGACCAATCTCCGGAGCAAAACCAGCGGATCCACTGTGATCGGAATGGCAGAACACTATACTTTTCCATCAGCCGAAAAACAAGCAGGCCAAGCGCATCCATCTCTTGTGATGACAAACCAACCAAAAAACAAACACAAATCAAAGCTAGGGTTTCAATACCTGGATCCAACCGAGGCTTAGCAGGCTAAGAGAAAAGAGACCAGTCCGCTATCATCTCTTTCCATTTCGTGTTTGCCTTGTCCTATGCGACGATCCACTTCCCCTCTCCGCTGACCCTTTTCTTTCATCCACCCTAATCTTCTTCTTCCGCGTTCGCCTCCGGTGATCTTTAGAAAATTACGCAGTGAGAGAGGGAGATTCGTTCCTTGCAATGTTTCCTTCCACGCATTTCCTTTTCTAGCACGCCAATCCTTTCTTTTCCGCCGATCCTCCTCTTTCCTCTTTGTGGCTCGCTAGCTTCTTCCCGTCTATGTGTGAAAGCCCTCCCCAGCCCCACGACCACGTATGTACCGCATCGGGTTGGGGGTAGTGGGGCCTATTTAAGGCCTTTTTCCAAGTTAGTCCCATAATTTACGATCTCCTAAGCCGCTGTCAGGGGTACATGGTTCGGTTCGGTTCGGTTCGGTTCGGTTCGGCTCGGCTTTGAATTTCGGTTCCGGCCGTCCGTTCCGTCGGTCATTCGGTTCGAGAATTTGGACTGCTTCAAGCGTGATTTTAAAAATTGAATCGATATTGACACGATAAAGAAAATAGCTCAAGATTTAAATGTTGAATCTGTGTTCAACCATGAGTTCATTTGAATGACATGATAGATTAAAAAATTATTTAAATGTAATATGATAAATACTTATTATTTAAATGACTAATATTATAATAGTTTTAGCATATATTTTAGAATTTAATAATAATTAATTTTTAAAAATATTTAATATGAAATATGAAATTGGGATAATAATAATTAAAAAAATATTTAGAATTTAATTATAATTTTAAAAGGACATTTAAAATTAAAAAAAAATTAACTTGTGTCTGTTGTATTATCATTTTCTTCCTTAAAACTTCATTTTTTAATTTCTTATCCTCTTTGGCTCATTCTCTGATGTCTTCTCCATTGGAAACTCTCCATGCAGAGCCTTTGTGATAGATCTCATTAATGACCTCGAAGAGCTTTATGACTTTCTCCTATGGAAGAAGAAAATTCAAAAACTCTCCATGTCGACGACAACGAGGCGATCACAGAATAGAAACTCGTAAGCGACTCAAGCGGTTTTCTGGTTGGACATGTGGTTTGAATGGTTCAACATCGGTTCACAGAAAACCCGAATTTTACTTGTATCAAGACTGGTACCACACTCGGTTCCCGGTTGGACCAGTTCGGTTTTCAAAATAATGGACATTCAAGTGACTAGATGAAGCCATGATCGAGAACTCGTGACTCCTGAGTGGATTATTTGCCAGATGTATTTCATAAAGTAAATGAGCATTATCAAGTCTCATTTAAGCAAAAAATTAAGTTGATTTTCTTAAATCCAAATCTATCATGTGAATCACATCCAATTAATAAAGCATAAAAACAGAAGGGAGAAAGAGAAAGATAGAGAAAGAAAGTGCAATCTAAGAATATGGTTCTTTTATAGATCATTGATTAACTCTTTATTGTAAAAATGATCAACTATTTATAGGCAATGGAGTAAATGTGAAAAATTACATGATTGCCCCAAATTTTNCAAAAAATATTTAGAATTTAATAATAATTTTAAAAGGACATTTAAAATTTTAAAAAAATTAACTTGTGTATGTTGTGTAATCACTTTCTTCCTTAAAACTTCATTTTTTAATTTTTTACCCTCTTTGGCTCATTCTCCGATGTCTTCTCCATTGGAAACTCTCCATGCAGAGCCTTTGTGACAGATCTCATTAATGACCTAGAAGAGCTTTATGCCTTTTTCCTATGGAGGAAGAAAATTCAAAAACTCTCCATGTCGACAAACAACAAGGCGATCACAAAATAGAAACTCGTAAGCGATTCGAGCGGTTTTCTGGTTGGACATGTCGTTTGAATGGTTCAACATCGGTTCACTGCAAACCCGAATTTTGCTTGTATCAAGAATGGTACCACACTCAGTACCCGGTTGGTGGTACCACACTCGGTTCCCGGTTGGGCTAGTTCGGCTTTCAAAATAATGGACTTCCAAGTGACTAGATGAAGCCGTGAAGCCATGATCGAGACCTCGTGACTCCTGAGTGAATTATTTGCCAGATGTATTTCATAAAGTAAATGAGCATTATCAAGTCTCATTTAAAGAAAAAAATTAAGTTGATTTTCTTAAATCCAAATATATCATGTGAATCACATCCAATTAATAAAGTATAAAAACAGAAGAGAGAAAGAGAAAGACAAAGAAAGAGATTGCAATCTAAGAATATGGTTCTTGTATAGATCATCGATTAACTCTTTACTTTAAAAATGAACCCCTATTTATAGGCAATGGAGTAAAAGTGAAAAATTACATGATTGCCCAATATTTTATTAGCGTTTTACAGGATATTTTAGGCATATATAAAATAAGGAGCCCTATGGCTAGAATATCTTATTATTCAGTTGATGTGGACCTATAAACCTTGGGTTTGTCAGGCACATTCGACTGACTCTATTGTCTTGAGGCGATCAGTTGGCCTTGATGGTTCTTCGGTTGTCTAGAATTTGATCGATAGCCCGAAATTCATTCAGTTTTCTTAGATTAGTCAGTCAATTTTCTAAATCTGACTGTCAACCTTAGATGAGAAACTCATGTTGTCGGGGTATAATTAGATTGTCAGATAGATTGTGAATCAACTTAATCTGACAGGTAGTCTACCCATTTTGACAAGAGATCTATCTAGAGAGCTGAATGAATATTCGAAGATCAGGCCCTTGAGCCTCTGAAGTGTCTTGGAGACTCTTGTAGGACATCTGATGATATTTGGACTAGAGCTGAAATTTGTTTCTTCTCTCAGTTAGATAAGTTTTGATCTATGACCCAGACAACCTTCACTTGGTTAACCAGACTCCTACCCTGAGGGAGACGTGGATGGTCAGCAGGATCATTTGGCTTTCCACTGATGTGGTTTTTGCTCCTTTTGATGGACCATCTTTGACCGTACTTTTGTCTTCTAATCCGTTGAATTTCCTTGAGATTTGTGTTGATACATTTCTGACGTATAATTTTGATCATATTTTTGGGAAATTTGCATACATATCACACATTTCTTCTCTATTTATATATTGACACCCAAAGTTTGATATTTCTACATAATATTTTGGTGTCATAAACTTATTCATGAAAATATATATTTCGCTTTTGTAAAAAAATTATGATGATGATTTTTTGATTTGATGCTAAAGATTTGATCAGTGGCATGCATGTAATAAGAATGCTTAGTTGTTAGATATATAAATACATAAGAATTATGTGGTATGTACATAAATACCCCCTTTTTATAATCTTCAAAGGCCTAAAAACCAAGCACGTCCTCACTAACAAGTACATGGGCATAGTGGTCCCCAAATTCACCAACACAGAATCATAATAGCAAGATAAGCCTTCACCATTTACTTGTATTACTGCAATTATTAAGTTACCCTCATTAGCCTCTATATAATGATACATTGTATTAACATTTGTATAACTTTATACATACAACAATTTGTACATAACTTTGGCATCCTAACAACAACAACTTCTCAGTTCCTTAATGATATCATAGCTTTCAGCGTAGCAACCCTCTTTTCTCATAAAAAAAGAATGGATTCAACCTCCTTCACTCCAACTTCACACAACTAACAAACCAACCTCTCCCTAACAAAGCAAACATAAACTAGCATTTTGGCCTCTCTTAAATCTTTAATGTCACATAGCAAAACTATACAATCCCCCCACTTACAAATGACAATTATCAAGAATGAAAACATACACCAAAGTACTCACAACCAATGGATTCGAAGCCTTGATGGAGGGAACAATTCTCTGCCCCCGTAAAAACCTGCATCATTGAGTCTGCTTCTTAGAAAATCAATCTAAATTACATGTCTTTGGCAACTCATAGAACAAAATCTAGTTGATGCAATGCTCTTGATTATCTACAATTTGATTCTTTTTTATGTTCACACCCTAATATACAGTAGTCATCTGAACAACACCATCAAAGAGATTGCAATTGACTAATAGATCTCAATTCATATAACTAAAGAATAAACTTCACCACATTATAATAGGTACAAACACTATGACTGAATACCTCAAGATAGTTAAAACAATGGTAGGAAACATAGCTCTAGCACACTTTAAGTTGTATAAAAAAGACATAACACCCTATAGTCTTAATGAGCTTCCAATAACATACAATGCCTTCAAGGCACCAACTAGAACTCACTAGAATCTTATTAGTAATGATGGTTTTTATTCTCTTTTCTACACTGAGAAAATTGATCTAGTTATGAAAAATATCAAGGAAGCTCCTCTCATAACACTCAACTACCACTAAAACTTACTCTGCTTCATATCAGTATGCTAAAGCAATTAAATACCCTTCCTAAAACAAACCAAATTCACTACTAATAGGTTTTGCATAAAGGATCAAGCCACCAAGAAGATACACCTCCATGGGCCTAATAATCAAGATCTTTATCCCATCATAGCCCTATACATTAACATAAATTCATCCAATTGAAACCAGCCCCACGACCACCCTCACTAGTAGATTACTATCTCATCTCCAAAAATAATCTAGCTCTACATATCTGATCCACCTTAAAAATACCTATTTTTATGAACATTTTATGCTCAATTTTTTAGGATATTATGATTTAATGAAAGATATTTTTATGCTTTTGATTGCAGGTGCAAGAAAAAGAGTTTATAAGTAAAAAAGAGAAAAAATACATAAAAAACAACAAAATGTGCTAAACTAAAGAAAAAATGCAAACCAGCCGAATTGACGCTTAGGCACCAGATACATAACTTTGTTAGGGCCTAGGCGCGACGGTTTGGCGCCTAGGCGCCATAGTTATTTTCTAGAAAATTCATTAAATGAGGCCTAATTTTGAAGAGATGTCTGAAACAACCCTTGGTCATTTTTTAAGCTCTATAAATATGAATTAATTCTAAGAGGCTAGGGGGTTGGATATATAGAGTCACATAGTGTGTGATTGTGTAAGGTGTGTGAGAAGTTTTTTTTGTGAGTCTTTGTTATTTCTGAAGTTTGTGAGTCATGTAAGTGCTGCTAGAGTCAGAGAATTCAGAGAAGTCAGAGAACTTCAAAGGAGTGCTTGAGGAAACATTCAAGATAAGTATTTGTATCTATTTCTTTAAGTTTTGTACTTTGGATTTGAGTTTTATAAATATGTTTTATTTTGTTATCCTCATACGTTTTGAGTAGTTTTTTCTCTTTCTCCTTGCAATATGAAGTAATCAAGCAAGTGATTTTGATATTGTTTATAAATTCTTTTATTCCTAAAATTGTGATGATAGTTTTTCCGAATCTCTATTTTCTTTATAAATTAGTCACTTGTATTGTTAAAATTTGTTGAGGAAATTTATAGACCCGAGAGAGTTAAGATTTCTTAACTTGTAAGTATCACATTTCACCTTGGAAAGAGCAGTGGCGATATTCGCTGCAGTCTTAAGTAAAGTTCTCTTAACGTTAAAATTTCCGTATTTCATTTCATTACTTTTCGTTTATGCTTTCCCTACAGGATCGATACTGGGATTTTATAGAAAATCATATATTACTTGATACGTATACTTGCATAGAACCCCTAGCGATAAAACTTTTTCTTTAAATTTTATTATGTTACATTTGTTCTCACTAGTCGCTAAATATAATTTGGGTCAAGTTTTTGGCATAATAAGGAACATAAATATCTGTGTAATTGCGGGTTGGGTTAAGTTTTTTGCGCCGTTGTCGTTGACACGAAAAAACAAAAATTTAAAAAGCAAATATCTTTTCAGAAATTTCTTTGAAACTTTATTTTTTTAATTGTAGCATTACTTAAAATTTTAGTTTGTACTTATTTTCAAATTTTCAAAAATTACAAAAAAAATGCAAAAACCGAAAACAAATAATTGTAGCATCCATGGGCTAATAGCTTTCATGCTCAAGGGACTCACCGTCAAATCCTTCGAAAATGTACTCAGCAAAGACAACACTCTACAAGAAGAAGTCAAGCATATGGATTCTCATGAGAAGGCCGAGAGGTCCAGGACAACCAAGATATTCGAGAAGAAGTCCGGGACAGTGACAACAGTTGATAAGGGAAAACAACCAATGAAGATTTATGCAGAAGTTTTTTGTCAAGATTCCCAACCACCATCATAGCATAACTAACAACAACAGACGCAACAGTATGGCCAGCCTGACCAACAACCACGCCAGGGAGGATCATACCGAGCAGAGAATAAGACAATATCCTTGGTAGTACGACATAAAGTGGTGTATTCCTTCAAAGACGAAGCAATACCCAAGATGTTCAGAAGTCTAATCAAGAAGTCTGAGTTCAGATTACTAGATCTAAAGAAACCGGAAGAGGTCGATAAGAAAGATCAACCCAATTATTGCCCGTATCACAGGATGCTTAGACACATTATAAATGATTATTTCATCTTCAAAGATTGGCTCAAGAAGAGACTTAAAGAAGGGAATATAACAATCCCGAAAGATTATTTAAAGGAACCTGAAAGAGGTTCTGTAAATATGATTTCAGCTGAGCCAATCACTCTAATAGATTTGTACTCAGGAAGAGATGAATGTACTACAGTTTGGAGCAAGTTGTCCAAAAAGATATTGGATCAGATTCAGTCTGCTTCAGTTCTGGCAAGCATTCAGAGTCTACAACCTGTTCAACCAGAGATAGAAGTTTCATCAGAGAAATTATCACAACCTGAGAAGAAAGAAAAGAGCGATGTCACGAAGACTGATGGTGTGGGGGGTAGGATAGAGGCTGCCTATGTTAGATTGGTTGTCTCAAATTCGAGGGAAAAAATCCTCGAACCCCTGACCATGTATGATTATCTTTTTGCCCCTCTGGGGTATTATGAATATAATGATGATGATTGCGGCTACGTTTTAACTGTTTCTGGTGATAGCGTTACTAATTTTTGTCACTCTAGCTTCAATTTTGATTCCCAAACCGATCATCAAATTTTACTTAAGTCTGATCAACCCGTTAGCCAAAATGAAGAAGACATCGATGACACCGGTTACGACAGTGCCGAGAGTGAGGAACCAGTCCTCAAGTGCCACAGTGCACTGCTCGCTATCAACTTAGATTTCTCTGATGAAGAAGAACAAACACCAGAAAATTTACCTACAACAACTCAAGAAGAGGAAATCACAGAGATAAATCTAAGGAGCGGGAAAGTATTACTCCCAAGGTCAGCTCCAGTGGATAAAGGAAAACAAATTATAACTCGAGAAGAGCCACCTCCACCTCCATCTATGGAAGAGCCACATAACCAAGTGAAGATTGGAGGATCATACAAAGTGAATTACAACGTGCTAGCTCATCTTAGGAAGTTGCCAGCCAAATTAAGCATCTACGATGCTCTAATCTTGTTAAAGGAAATGAGAGAGTCTCTGGTGACGATGCTGCTTGATCCAGATATTTGCTTAGCCCAGTTGGCCAGCACATCCTCGGATGAAGTTTGCTCATTAAAAGAAAAGTCTGGGGTAACGTTTATAGATGAAGACTTGTTGCTTCGTACCGCCGACCACAACCGTCCACTCTATATCTCCGTGAACATCGGCCGATTCGTACTATCCAGAGTTTTGGTAGATCCTACAGCATCCCTCAACTTAATGAGTATACGATCCTTGACCTATTTGGATATTGAAACTTAGAAGCTTACGACTGATAAGATGATGTTAAGAGGATTCAACCAAAAGGGAGAGAGAGCCCTTGAATCAATTACATTGCTTATGAAAGTTGGAGAATTAGTAACAATCACTAAATTCCATATCATCAATGTCGAGACCTCTTTTAACGCTCTACTTAGTCGACCTTGGATTTACAAGCATGACATTGTTCTGTCTTCCCTACATCAATGCATTAAGTATTACAAGAAAGGACAAGAATATTGCATCAAGGGAGATTTACAACATTTTTCAATTCATGAAGTTGACATCCATGAAGACGCTGCTTACTACTTGCCTCTAAAGAACGTTGTCTTCTCTCGTAAAGTTGTGGAAAATGAAGTGGAAGATTCAGAGGAGTCACAAAGAAGAGGTCATTCAACTCCGCTTCAATAGTCCGTTATCATCTCGTCAAAATGAGGTGATAGGGGTTCTTTTAGCCCATATACCCGAGATCGAGACCGGGGACGTGGACAAGGAAGATCCAATGTGATTGTTGAATGGACTAGATCAACCATCAATATTGATGATGAAGAAAGTTCTAAAGAAGAAATAATAATGACAAAATAGAAGAAACCTCAGTACGAGATATCTTTAGAAGATACAGAGAAAAGTGAATATGAGACAATTTATGATCGGATAAACCATTGTACGAACGCCATGGCCCTTACTCTGGTCCTCCCTCAAAAGGCCGAGAGTTTAGAGGTCAAGGAGGTCTGTGGCACTGGTTCAAAGCCGATCAAATTTTACTGTGCTTCTACTACTACTAGTTTTGAATATCATGTAAAATTGGATGAGAATTTTAATGAATTAGTGGAGTTACCTTTTGGTTACTTTTCGTCTAGTGTACAAAAGTTAATTCAACAGGGACATTTGCCAAAACAAATGCTAAAAGATAAGTTACAACTTTTTGAAAATTATGGAATGTTAAAAGTCAAATTCCTAACTAGAAAGAGGGTTTCAGATTTTTGTACTGTCGGACCAGCCGATGATACGGGATTTTGCATGGTTGTTACTAGTGAATCAAAAGAGAATTGTGTCGACGTGGAGGATGATTCTACTGATCAACTAATAGGAGATGCTCCACCGGAATTTGAAGAATAAATTAAGTCAATAGTTGATGAGTTGAAGAAATCAACATCGGGACTGAGGAGCAGCCCCGACTGACCTTCATAAGTTCTTTACTCGATAAGAAAGAATCCATAGAATTAATAAAGTTAGTGTCATAATTTAAGGATTTCTTCGTATGGAGTTATGATGAAATGCCAGGACTGTAAGCAGAGGTTGCAGTTCATAAACTCGGGGTGGACAAAAAATATGACCCCAGTAAAACAGGCTCCAAGAAGAATGCACCTCGAAATAGAGAAGCAAGTGATTACCAAAGTGAAGAAGTTAATGGACACTAACTTTGTGAGAGAAGAGAAATACCCCACATGGTTAGCTAACATTACTCCAGTTAAGAAGAAAAATGGACAAATTCGTATATGTGTCAACTTTAGGCATTTGAATAAAGTGTGTCCGAAAGATGAATTCTCACTACCGATACCAGAGATGATAGTGGACATCGCTTCGACACACGAGATTTTCTGCTTCATGGACGGATCATCGGAATACAACCAGATCAAGATGACTCCCGAAGATGCAACACTTATAACATTCAAAACACCTATCGGAATTTTCTACTATACAATAATGCCATTTGGATTGAAGAACGCTGGAGCAACATATCAACGAGTGATGACGAAGATTTTTTAGGAACTCATTCAGTCAAGTGGAATGCTACGTGGATGATTTAGTCATCAAAAGTAAACAAAAAATAGAACATTTGTACGATTTGAGGATAGTGTTCGAACGATTATGACAATGCAATCTCAAGATGAATCCCTTAAAGTGCACCTTTGGCGTTACCTCCGGGAAATTTATAGGATTCATTGTTCGTCATTGGGGAATCGAGATCGACCCATATAAGATTAAAGCTATCTTGAAAATGCCTCCCCCCAAAACCTTGAAACAACTATATTCCTTCCAAGGGATGTTGACATATCTGAGACGTTTTATTTCTAATCTCTCAGCTAGGTGTCAGCCCTTCTTGACATTAATTAAAAATGGCGTCAAATTTGTTTGGGAAGAGAAATGGCAGTAGACCTTCGAGTGCGTTAAGAAAAACCTAATGACACCTCCTGTTTTGGCAGCCCCTATCGCAGGGAAACAATTGATACTTTATACTGCGGCCTTAAACGACTCTCTCGGAGCCCTGTTAGCCAGGTCAATGATGAGGGTAAGGAAAATGCGCTATACTACTTAAGTTGACATCTAATACCGATGGAGGTAAAATATCAGCCTATCGAGAAGCATTGTCTAGCTTTGATTTTCACCGCCTAAAAGCTTAAACATTACATGCTTTTCATAGGTCAACCCTGATTTTGAAAGTTAATCCATTGCAATATTTGATGAGCCAGCCAACACTTTCAGATGTTTAGCAAGATGGTCAATGATTTTATTGAAATTTGTTATAACTTTTGTTCCCCTCCGCACTATCAAGGGACAGATTTTAGCAGACTTTCTCGATGCACACCCACTTTCAGCTGGGTCCCCTCTTAATAATGAGTTACCAGATGAGCAAATATTCAAATAGAATTCTCCAGTGCACAATGCTGGGAGATGTATTTCGACGAAGCTTCGTTAGCTAGAAAAGACAAAGGATCAGGAACAGTTATACCAGACAAATCAAGAATTAGTTTGATCTTCATCACGCCAGATATGGTATGCCGATATTCTCCTACCACTTGACAGAGCAGTGCACAAATAATGAAGCAGGATATGAAGTGTTAATCACCGAATTGGAGTTGGCAATCTCGATGAATATAACAGAAATCACCGTCCATGGTGACTCTCAGGTCATCATTCAACTAGCAGCAGAGAAATACAAGATTTTGAAGCCAAGGTTAGCAAAATACCACTAGTATATAATAAAGCTGCTGGAGCAGATTCCTAATGTAACTTTCTACCGGATTCCTCGGAGAGATAATGCCCATGCTGATGTTCTAGCAAAGCTTACAAAAGAATTAGCATGTCCCCCGGAGGGTTCCATTGACATTATAATACAAGGAAGATGAGTTTTGTCTTAAATCAACCTCGACAGTCTACGTAAGCTTGAAAAAGAAGAAGAAATGACAGTTGTAGCTGTTGATGTCAACGAGGATTGACATAGGTCATTTATAGAATATTTACAAACTGGAAAGTTGTCGGAAGACAAGTCAATAGCATATCTCATCACAAGAAGGGTGATGTCCTCTACAGAAGAGCATTTGATCAGATGTGGCTACGATGTTTAAGCAAAACAGAAGCACAAAATATTGTCAAAGAGGTACATGCCGGATTATGTGGTGCTCACTAGTCAAGATCAAAAATGAAAATGAAGATTAAGAGACTTGGATATTATTGGCCAGCAATGATGTCCAATTGCATAGATATAACCAGAAAGTTTCACCAATGCCAAGTGCATGGGGTAGACTTACACCAACCTCCGAATGTGCTACACCCAACCGTTGCTTCGTGGTCATTCGAGTGTAGGGGCACGAACATAATATGTTCGATAGACCCTCCATTCTCTAAGGGATATAGATTTATTCTCACAGCCACAGATAACTTTTCCAAATGGGCAGAGACAGTGCCGTTACGAGAAGTTACAGCACAACACATCCTTCGGTTCTTCAAATACCAAATCGTCTAATATTTCGGTGTACCGCGCAGAGTAATCTCCAACAATGTGACAACCTTCAAAAGCACAAAAATCAACAATTTCATCAAACGACATGGGATAGATTGGATTATATCATCTTTGACTGTTGAAAGAGAATTATGAAAAATTACAAATGAAACAAGGATAAACTTTTCTACTTTAAAGTTGGATGCCAATGCAAATGCATGACATTATTTTGTTTCTGCTCATTTGCTGCCTAGAAATCATTTGAGTGAAGTGACTCAAGAGAGATCAACTTTGAACTACTGTACTTAGCAGCCCAATCCAATTGATATTGGAGGATTGATTTTTGGAGTTATTACCAGTTCATATGACGCTGCTACTACTGCAGGTTTGGGATTCACATCCTTAATCTTTTCATTATGTGAGCAGACTGATGTTAGATATGATAGTTGGGAAGAGATCTTACAGCCACTGAAGCCCATTACCAGTGTGAATGTGAAGATTTATTCACATCATTCTATTTTTGGTTGGAAGGGTGGATTCTCCAGTAGTTCTGATGCATCTACTTCACGAGCCTCTATTTCACATGCTTCTACATCTCGGGGTTACACTTCTGGATCTGATTCTCAGTCACAATTTATGGAAAGGATATTGAATAATTTTATTTATACTAATGAAATGGTATCAAACTTAACACATTTTGTAGAGCATATGGATGGGTATATGAAGAGACGAAGTGATTATGAGGAAGAATACAACTTAGCTATGAAGCATCTCAACATAGGTAATCGAGATGTAGTATTTCCTCAGTACCCTAGATGTTCATCATTGAGCCTACAGCTGCTTGGAGTAGTGATAATAGTGATGATAAAGAGGGTTCAGAACTTTAGTTCTGTTTTATGTTTTTAGTTTTTGTATTGTTATAAACCGTGGATGGTGTAGGTATTCTGTACTTTTTATTATGTGTTTTTAGTTGTGATCGTAAAGACAGTTAGTTTTTGTTATGTTGTGTTTTGTTTCGTTCACCTACTGTGATGTATTTATGTTTAGTTTGTATGTTTTAGTGGTAGTGTATTTAGTTAGTGTTTGTTGAACTTAATTCTAGAATCTTATATAAGTTTAAAATTTAGCTAACTTGCTACTTAAAGCTGCATATTTAAAATTTTCAATTTACTACCAGTTATTTTTCTTTATTTTGCAGTCATGTATGTTTGTTAGTATGTTTATTTGCTTTTAAGTTATACTCCACTGTATAGAAGTTTGATGAATCTCTATATGTTAAGAAAATTAAAATTTGATCAATTAAATTTTTACTCCAGTTTTTAATTTTATACTTACATATTTAGGATATAAAAATTCCTGCAAACATCTTATAGTTAGTTTTCATTCCTGTTTATTTATATATGATGCTAAAATGTTTTATTTATATTAAAAATTTAATTTTGGGGGGATGAAAAATTTTAAAGAAACTTAAAAGTTTATTTGTTCTCAAATGTATTTCAAATAAATTTGATTTTAATTTGAAAAATGATTATGTATATGAAGTTATATTAGCGAAGTAAGATTTTAATTTTAGAAATGAGTAAGAGAATTTAGTTAAAATTTATGATAATGAAGAAAAAAATTAAAGTTAAAATTTTTTAGTGTGGAAAATGTTAAGTATTATGTACCTATCTTTAATAGAAAAAAATGTATTTTTGAAAAAGTTAGAAATTTAGACCTTTTATTTTCAAAACTTAAATTTATTTTATTGAAATTAACTTTCAAAACTATTATTATGTTTTTAAGTCAAAGAAAAATATTAACTTTTTTTTTTTTAGTAAAGGAAGAGTGGAATTCAAACCATTAAAGACCTATCCAAATATAGTAATACTTGCCTGAAAAAGAAAAGAAAAAGAAAAATAAAGAAAAAAGAAAAAGAAAAGAAAAAGCTGAAAAAGGGAGGAGAAGCTTGAGGATTAGTGCCTAATAAAAAAATTGGTTCCACGTCTGATCTTTTTAAAATATAAGACTTGAGAAACTCTTAAGCTTAAGGATATAATATAGTGAGTAAAATTATGCTTAATAAAAATTTTTAAGTGGACATGATAAAATGCCTACAATCTATATTTAGAAAATCAACCATATTTCTGAAATAGATAGGAACTCATATTTTCATATTTCTTAACTTTAAAAATTTCTAAACTTTAAGTTGGTATCATTTACTAATATTTTTTTTCTAAAATGGACTACTATATTTCTATATCAAAATTTTGGTAACTCCTAAAGAAACTCATACACATTATCTACTTATGTTGGTTTTTAAAGATTGAAAGGTCACTCGAGGACAAGTAACATCTTAGGTTTGGGTGATTAGTCGTTGTCGGGGGAGTTACGTTTAAAACATTAGGGGGATTTTAGTTGAACCTAGAAGACTTAGATTTGTAAATTGTAGTATTATTTTCTAGTGTGTTTATTTATTATGAGTCTATTTAAAAAAAAACCAAAATACCAAAAATATTTTTGAGTGCTTGAAGTAATGTATACATGTCATATTAATTAAGCCTTTGAATATGTAGTTCAGGAGATGCAGACCTTAAACCATATGACTTAGAAGTAGAGAGAACTTTTAGGAGGATTAGAAAACCCCAAGGAAAAAATTGGTGAGTAAGTGAAATATGTATAACCTTGGGATTAGTCGGGCATACGACATTAAAATAAGTGTTTCATGGGAGGCAACCCATAAGTTATCTTCGTTAGTATGTTTGTGAGTTGTAATTGTTTGAGGTTTATTGTGTTTTATTTTAGTGTGGATTGATTAGTTTGATTGATTTTGGTGGATGTTGGGATTGTTAGTGGATTAATTTGAGTTGTGTGTGTGTGTCATGAGTGAGGTGATTCCTTAACTTCTTGTTGTGACTAGACTTATAATTGTTCTTTAGTAGTAGTTGGATTAACGAAGAAATTACAATTCAAATCTAAAACAAACTTGAGGATTAACTGGAGAAATTATGAGTTTGGACATAGTATGGGTCCATCTAAATTTTTTACTTTCTTTATCTGACCTTGTTTTCTTCAATATGGATTAATAAATTAGTTGAAGAATAACCTGAGGATGATCTTACACTACCCTTATAAATGTTAGAAATACATACTTTAAGGTATATGGTGATGCCTAAGGTTATTATTCGCGAGCCAATATATCAGGGATAATCATATCCATGGGGTTAGACTCGATAAAAACATTTAAAAGTACCCAAACGAGTAGTGAAGTGATTCCATTAGAATTGGAATTAAGGAATAGAGGTGTGATGAAATGGAGAAAGAATTGACCTCATTTATCAAGTGTGTTTGTGTATGTGTTACAACAATATAGATTACTTGGGAAACACTTAAATATATTTCTATGTTGATCCATGTTATGCTAGTTAGACTTTTTTTTAGTTTAATTTCATTTCAACATGTTTTATTTTAGATTTAGATTCTGCTGCACACTATTTTGTCCTAAGTATATTTGCAAATATTTTTTTATAGAACCCGTGGTAGATTGTACTTTTGGGCTGTGATTTTTTTTCATGCTTATATTTTATGTAATGAATGTTATACTTGTTAAAAATTAAGTTTGGGGCGAAGGAAAGTATTTTTAAAACTTAACTTTATTTGTCCTCAATAGCCTATATTTAATTTGATATCACTTTTAAAATAATTTATGGCATGTGATGTTATGTTTAGGTTATTATTATTTTGATTTTAGGAATGTTAGAAAAAAAAAACTTAGTTAGGATCCTTTGTNGTTAGTGGATTAATTTGATTTGTGTGTGTGTGTGTGTTATGAGTGAGGTGATTTCTTAACTTCTTGTTGTGACTAGACTTATAATTGTTCTCTAGTAGTAGTTGGATTAACAAATAAATTACAATTCAAATCTAAAACAAACTTGAGGATTAACTGGAGAAATTATGAGTTTGGACATACTATGGGTCCATCTAAATTCTTTTACTTTCTTTATCTGACCTTGTTTTCTTCAAAATGGATCAATAAATTAGTTGAAGAATAACCTGAAGATGATCTTACACTACCCTTATAACTGTTAGAAATGCATACTTTAAGGGATATGGTGATGCCTAAGGTTATTATTCGCGAGCCAATATATCAGGGACAATCACATCCATGGGGTTATACTCGATAAAAACATTTAAAAGTACCCAAATGAGTAGTGAAGTGATTCCGTTAGAATTGGCCAAATTAGTGTAAATTAGTGTTTCTGGAATTGAAATCTAAATTAGTGTAAATTAGTGTTTCTAGAATTAAGTAATAGAGGTGTGATGAAATGGAGAAAGAATTTACCTCATTTATCAAATGTGTTTGTGTATGTGTTACAACAATATAGATGACTTGGGAAACACTTAAATATATTTCTATGTTGATCCATGTTATGCTAGTTAGACTTTTTTTTTTAGTTTAATTTCATTTCAACATGTTTTATTTTAGATTTACATTCTACTGCACACTATTTTGTCCTAAGTATATTTGCAAATATTTTGATAGAACCCGTGGTAGATTGTACTTCTGGGCTGTGATTTTTTTTCCTGCTTATATTTTATGTATTGAATGTTATACTTGTTAAAAATTAAGTTTGGGGGAAAGGAAAATATTTTTAAAACTTAACTTTATTTGTCCTCAATAGCCTATATTTAATTTGATATCACTTTTTAAAATGATTTGTGGTATGTGGTGTTATGTTTAGGTTATTATTATTTTGATTTTAGGAATGTTAGAAAAAAAAAACTTAGTTAGGATCCTTTGTGCAGAAAAAATGTTATAGAGTTAAAATATTTTGTAGGAAACATTAAGAAAATGATTTTGCTATTTATGGTAGAAATGAGTTGAATATTTGAAAAACTAAGATTCTTAGATTTATACTTTATGAGAATTGAGTCTTTATTAAAACTCGTTCAAACTAATACTTACACTTTTAAAAAAATGAGAAAAAATTTTGAGTTTTGAACTTTAAAAAGCGGATGGTTAAATTCAAAAATATTAAAAGCATATCCAAATATAGTAATCCTCACATGAAAATAGTAAGAATTAAAAAAAATCCTGAAAGAAAAGAAAAAGAAAAAAAAAGAGAAAAAGAGAAAGTAAGAAAGAAATAAAAAGTGTGGAGAAGCTTAAGAAGAAGCCTAATCAAAAATTGGTTTCACTGGAATCTTTTTAAATGAAAAGACTTAGAAACAATATTAAGCTTATTCTTATTTCAAAAAAAGTATTGGTCAAATTGGTATAGATAGGGTGCTTAAGGTTTATTTTTAAACATTCTATGAATCCTTAGTTTGACAAGTTTCAATAACTTTTAAAATAAATAGAAAATCAGGATTCCTAAGTTGAATATGTGATATTCTTACACCATAGCGCTTAGTTAATTTGCTACAATTCTCCTAAGTTACACTATAACATTATTGAGACAAGATTATAGGAAACTCTATTGACACCCACTACCTCAAATCAACAAAGTTGGTTTTTAAAGTTATAGTATTACTTGAGGACAAGTAATGTTTAAGTTTGAGGGAACTGACACACCTCAAAAGTGTTACTTTATATATATATATTATGCTCATTTTTAATGATATTACACTTTAATGCAAGATATTTTGTGTGTTTTTAGTTTCAGGCAGAAAAGATAGAGTTTTGGAGAACATGGAGAAAAAATGATGCAATTTATAGTCAAATGGAGCAAGGAAAAAAATTTTGACCAGACACATTTTGACGTCTTTCTTTTTTTATGTTTAATTTCCTTTACATTTATCAAATGCTTTTGAATAAAATTGCACTTCAAAGAAATGTTATTTTCATGCTTATCTTGCAGGTATAACACTTGGAGCAGATTAAAGCTAAAATTGGGTGAAATTGAACCAAATGAGGGTGTTGTCAGTAGGGTAGCGCCTAGGCGCCAGTCCCCACCCAAAAAAAAAAAAGATGGCGGTGTGGCTCCCATTTCTAGCACCTAAGAACCAGAAACACTTGCAGACGGTTTCTAGACGCCCCAAGGAGTTATTAGGAAGTTTTTTGGCACTTAGACACCTTTTCACATTTCAAACTTTTGGAATCTCCAGGAATGCCTAGAGGTCGTAGATAGGAGTAGGAAATTTAGATTTTTACATTTTTCAAGAGAGATTGGAGGGGATTTTGAGAGATATCTGAAATGAATTGTATTAGCATTGCATGAACCAGCAGAAGACCTTTTTGGAGGGATTTTTATCTCTTTCAAAGGGAAAAAAGCTAAGTATTATGTTTTTCATTATCTAATAATTGTTGTAAAAACTTATCTAGTTGATTTGTTTGGATTTAAATGAAATTTTCTAGTGCGTTTTCTCCATATTTAGTAAGTAGTTTTCTTTACTATTTGCTCTTGTTATGAAGTAGTGGCATGAGTGAGAAAATTAACTAGTCAGTTTTCAGCCTCATTTTATCGAATGCCATTTTGAATAGGATATTGGCTGAACTCCCAATGCCGATTAGGACGTTGCCTATCTGATAGTTGTTCACGAGGGTCGTGATAACAATTGCCTCATTGTGTGGGTTTCCATTCGAGGGGAGATCTGCAATTGTAAAAGTGATTGGAGTGTGAGAACGAGTGTAAGAGTGGATGGAATAGACCTCTCCCGACCGGCGTCTCTTAGGCGACGAAGATAACCCTCCACTTTCGCCGAAGATAGTTGGGATGATTCTAGCTAGGTGGATTTCATTCACATGAACATGTCCATCTACATGCCCCTTTTATGGGGCATTTCTCTATCATTGTGTATGGGCTCCAACGGTAATGAAATCTTTTAGTTTTCTGACACAGATGAGCTCATTTACCAAAATTTTGAGGTGGTAGCATTCCTCTGTGACGTGCCCGTGGTCTCGATTGTAGGCGTAGTATTTGTTCAACTTCACAATGCTGTGCATTCTTCAATGGTGAGGCTTTCTTGAAGTAATATTTATTTTGAATGGCCTGTACTTGTTTGGCCATTGACACATTTAGGGGTGTTGAACTTTGCATCTACTGATATTTGTGTGATTACTAGAAGTATCAGAGAGGCTTTTGGATGGAGGGGCATCGTTGCTGACCTTGGTTGCCTCGGTTGCCCTTCCACTTATTCCGGGATCTCAGATTATCATTTAATCATCGATCAAGGGCTTGGTTATTATTTGGCCTTCGATCATCCTCCAGGTTCTTCCACTTCTGTGGTCAGGGGTCAGATGCTCTTGTTTTGATTTTCGAGGACTCCATAAGGTCTTCTTCGGCTGTGATGTGATCACTTACTAATTTTAAGACCTCCACAAAGGTATTTGGCTTAAGTAAGTTCAAGTTATATCTGAATCGATTGTTGTGGATCAACTGTTTCAGAGCGGTCCAAGCAACGAGAGGCTCCAAGTTTTTCACCTCTAAAATTTCCTTTTGGAAGCGAGTGATGTAACCTCATAGGGTTTCTCCCTCCCCTTACCTAATATACAGTAGGGTTTTTTGTATCCTTCCTTTGCTTTATACAATAGCAAAGTTTGTTATGAAGAGCTATTGAAATTTCAAGAATGATGGGATGCCTCCATTATCGGCGTGTAAATGAGTCTAGGTGACCTCAAGCCACACTCAGCTTAAGCTTAAGCTTGATTAATTTTATTGAGTTTGAGCTTGAGTTCAAGTTTAAGTCGCCGAATCACGAGCCGATTTGTTTATTATAAAAAAGAGAAAATTATATTATTTTTAAGTGGTCCTATAATAAAATGGTAAATAAACTGAACAATAATGAGAGAAATAATAAACTCAATTCAATACAAAAAGATTATTTTTAAAATACTTTTAGTGCTTTAAAGTTAAAGTATTCAAATTTAATAGATTTTAAATATACTTTATATCAATATATATCCTTTTAGACAAGCAGGTTCTCAAGCTAACGAGTTGAGTCAGAGTTAGCTTAAGCTTGGCTTATTAGCTCATCGAGCTCATTTCAAGAGCACTTATTAAACCGAGCTTAAGCTAGCTCACGACTCTGGCTTGACTCACTTACATCCCCACATATATATATATATATATATATATA